>RQOL01000519.1:2117475-2152887 GCA_013076295.1 Sanderia malayensis | reverse complement strand
TCCTGATAATCATTTGCAAGGATATTGAGCCCAAGTTTCCAAACATTGAAGTTGTTCAGTGATTGTATTGCAAATAGCAGCAGGTTTAAACCATTAACTTCATTGATTGGCTGCATCATATAGCTTTTATTTTGCTTAACATTGAACAATTATCCTGCTAAAATTTTGTTTTTGCAAATAAGCTCCCGGGGGCTTATTTGAGGATTTACGGTAAGCTAGTAATGTTTTGAGTTCAATTAAACCAGTGTTTTTAATGTTAGTGTTATCATCAAAAAGGCTGCAGAACTTAAGTTTTCAAAGAAAATATGTGAATGTACTTTTAAGAAATATCAAGAAGAAATTGCCATTGTTGATTGTTGTTTTTGCAGGCATCAAGCACAATTGCTCGATGTGTAAGAGCTGCAGGATTCAGCCGATATTTGGAACAAAATGGGTTTGCGTCGAGTGTTTTGAATGTGAATTATGCTCTGCGTGTTATCATGCAGACAAACACAATCTACGTCACAGTTTCACTGTGATAGCAGCACCTCAAAATGATAGGTAATTCAATTGAAACTGAATTACAGATGCCCTTCATGTGATTTGATTAACATCTCTTCCAGTATAGCATGCTGAACACTTCTTGTCCCCTGAATTGCTTTATTGTGAAGCTAAGTCTCATTTTGTTTGAAAATCTCTGGCAATATAGTTTCCTAGAAAGTTGCAAAACACTAGATTTTGTTAATCAACTGCTAACCACTAACCAAATTATGCGTAATACCCATTTTTGGTCTTTGTACAGTATCCAATAGATAGATAGATAACTTTCACAGTTTAAGACCTGCTATATCAAATTGTTTAACAACAGAATTTACCTTCAGATTTTAGAAACTACTTTACTGAATCACTTCATTGTATAATTTACAATGTGATCAGCTCTACCAATTTCTAGTGTCCATGGGTGGTCTGGCCCGGGTGGCAAAGTGGCGATCGCCACCCGGGTCTTCTGATTTTTAACGTAAACTAAAACTATGGGCCCTTTTCGAAGACTTGGACCACCCTAAACTGGGCCCCTTTGGTTTGCCAGCCACCCTGCAATTGTGATGCCAGACCGCCCCTGCTAATGTCCCTATGTCAGAGTTCCAATGAAGAGTTGCTGGCTATTTTCTTTTCCCATTCATTTCCCTTTTGATTTGGAAACGTTTTTTCCTGTTTTATTGCAGAACACCTTGTGAATCAAGAAGAAAAAGCAAGAAGATATCAGCAAGGGGGCTTTTCCCGGGTGCACGAGTGATCCGTGGAGTTGATTGGCAATGGGAGCACCAGGATGGTGAGGGGCTGATTACATTGCACAATGCTAAGCAGATCACCCCCATTGTCATAAACATTATCACAATTGCAATCAAGATCAAAACCATTATAATTATCATCAGTCACATCACAGGGGGACAAAGGGTGGGGTGTGTCCTCTCGGTTATTACTAGGATGGATCTCGTAACTTAAGAAAGTATAAGGCAGGGAGTGGATAAGGTGTGGTGCATAGAATTCCACGATTGGTGAGGGGGCTGTAATTTCCTTTTGTCCCCCCTCCCACTTTTTATGGCTGGGACTGCTATTGGTCATTATTATTATTGCAATCATCATTATCATCGTCATCATTGTCATCATTATCAATATCACCGTTATTAATTTTATTGTTATCAAAGCCATCACAATTACCATCATCATTTTCATCATCATGACAGTTGTTAATACAGTCAAATCTGCATAGTTCGAACTCGTGTAATTAGAACTCTATCTAATTCGAACAAAATTCTCTGCCCCTTCAAGGATCACTAATGAACCAATTCTTATAAAACAAAGCTTTATAATTCGAACTTTTTGTAATTCGAACATTTTCACGCTTCCCCGGGGTTTTCGAATTAGACAGAGTTGACTGTATTCCCTGATATCGGGCAGTCTAATTATAGCATAAATGGTTTTGAAGTAGTTCTCATCTTGTTTCGTAGGAGAACCAGGTCGACGTGGGAAGATAACAGAGATCCAAGATTGGAGTGCGTCCAGTCCGAGAAGTGCTGCCTATGTACTGTGGGACAGTGGAACAAAGAATCTATACAGAGTGGGTTTCGAGGGAATGGTACGTGAATACATTCATTCAATATTTCCCAGCAAGTCACAATAGAACCTCGATACAGCGAAGCGAACCTCGCCAAATGCAAGGACGCGCGTTGGCTACTTCTATGTCAACAGTGCAGCCACAAAGAGGCAACTTGGGAGCTTGCCACAGCAGAACATGTGTTTATAACCCTGACAAATGTTTGCTTGTCTCAATTTCCCATGACATGCTTTCGAATTCCCTCTTCGCACGTGTGGTGTTGAGGCTTTACTGGATGTTGAAGTGGATGCTGAGATTGAACTTTTCTCCCGCAACTTTCTGCTGCTTAATATTTTACACGGATTTATACCTCCCACTTTTTTGAAGATGCCTGACCCCCAAAAGCACCGTTGAGTGTCGATACACGCTTTTTTTATGTAAGAAACCAGTTTGTAAGGAATTAGAACTAGGATTTCTGGTTAACTACAGTGGATTCTCTTGTTCTGCTGCTTCCTTTAACAATAGAAAACAATAGAAAATTTGAGGAATTTTTAGTACTTGGGCTCGAGGTAAGTTCCTATAAAATAAGAAATAAAATAGTCTGGAGTTTTGCATCCAACCCATTCTTCAAATACATTATACCCCATTGTTTCTTCTATTGTTTCGAGCAGAAATATCAGCCTGGAAGGTTCTTAATCCACTTGCTCTTTTCTGCGGGTGTAGCTATTGCTTAATTTCTGTTAACCAATAAAGATGCTGGTTTTACTCTGCAGGTTGACATAAAGATTCTCAACAGCTCGAAAGGCTACTCCTTTTATCGAGACCACATTCCAGTGTTGGGGATGCCCATTTATCAACCCGCGCATACGTCATCGTCCGCTAGATCAACGCCGTGGAACATCGGAGATAAAGTGACGATCGACCTCGATTTGGAAGTCGTGATGTCATTGCAGGAAGGACATGGAGGCTGGACTTACGGAATGTACGAGGTTGGTCTGATTAGCAAACTAATTTTTCTTGTATTTTTGAAAATGCTTTGCTAATAAAAATAACCCATCTGTTTCTCAAGTTTATAATTCCACGAAGTTCTTCATAAATTATCTTGCTATGAACATAAAGCATTTAATAACAGTTGAAGTTACTTTTGTAATTAACCGAACTTTAGGTAATAAACAAATTACTTAGCAATGCTTTCTTGCATTTAGGCCCTATGCAATGTCGGTACGGTGGCTGGCTTTGACGAAGACCATGACGTCATTGTAACATACCCAATCGGGACAAGGTGAGTTTGCTTGCATTAACGTATTGCGTATAGTCATCTATAGTCACCCAGATATGAGCTGCTTTGCATTATATCACTCAATACCATACCATACTCAACAAGCATACTATGCATAGCCTAGCATGCTATGCTATACCTTACGCATACCATGACATAGATACCATGACTTGGCTTTATTTCATCGTATAAGGATGGGAACCTTTCGGGTTCAGCAAAGTAAAAAACTCTGTGGTGGTTGTCATGCTACAAACTCTCTTAGCTAGATACCTTGGTATTACATATAGAAAGTGTGAAGAACTTTTTGGTTTCCTTCGAGGCTTGTCTTTAGCTTTATACTATTTTATTGATTTATTTTTCCGTAATCAGGTGGACCTTCAACCCCGCAGTTTGACCAGGGCGGACACCACCGCTGCAACCATGACAACAGAAGCTAACGAACCTGGACTCCGGCATTCCCGGAGCACGTCATCTGAAAATCACGTCACCGTCTTGGGTGCAACAAGTGCCAACATTTTCGCGCCATCACCGCCTGCCGGATCGACCCCAGCCTTCTCCGCGGAGACGACAGCGACGAGTTATCAAGTCGGGGATGTCGTTCAGATTTCGAGCAACGTAGAAAGAGTGAAAGTGCTGCAACGAGGCCACGGCGAATGGTCTGAAGCAATGATTCCTGTATGTATTTACCCCCTGGGTTTTTACTGTTTGCCGTTGAAACTCATCGTAAACTACACTGCTGCACGGGTGTTGCGTAAATTAGAAGTCTCTGGCACATTTTGTTGCCTTACCCCTGGAAATCTTTTTCTTCACTGTATTTACCCTCAAAGCTATTGCAACTGTCGGGGGGACTTGCGTAACACTTCATTGGCTTTTGCTTCCCAAGTAATAATTCAATCCTCCATCTCCACAAAAACAAACTTATTGGGTAATGGAAAATTAACCGTTGTTTATGCAATTGCTTAATCCTTCTGATTTTACATTGATGCTTATATTTTCTATCCATGTTTTTTGTATTTTCGTTCAGACTCTTGGAAAAATTGGAAGAATTCAACAGATGCACCATGACGGCGATTTGAAGGTAATTAAATTTCTTTTTGAACCATCCGATACTTTGCAATCTAAACATAGCTATGGCGAATTATGTAGCCTCCCTCTGTATGGCGAACTAATTATATCGACCAACTGCGTCACGGTACAATAAAATACAACAGCAACACTGTCAGAATAATTCAAAGCTCCCTTCTTGTGCAGAGGTATCTGTTGATAGAAGTTTAAATGCTGCTGGCAGCTGTATTAATCGTAAGACTTTCGATTGTACTCGAATTGCGCTCGTTATACATAAGTACTGAGCTGGTTTGGGAGATGTTGATCTAAATTACATTACATCAGCATTTCTACATCAATAACTCGCGAAGAGTGAGTCAATTGCGAAACAGACAGATAAAATTGTTTGATTTTTTCCAACTCCATGTGTGTACTACCCTTTGTCTATATGCATTGAGCAATTTACTATGGACAATTCAAAATTCTGATTGTATAAGTAACCAGCTATATACAATTGCTGTAGTACTCTAATTAAAACTCACGAACTCAGAACTGAGATTGTGAATAAGCACTTAGCTATTTACTTGTCTTCTATGCTAGGAATCTAGCTAGAGGGGAGAGCCAGGGAGCCACGGCTTCCCCCTTTGCAACAGATTTCATTTATTGATTGCACTCACTCAAATGCTCTTTCATCATAGTTTGGCTATATCAGCGTTAGCTAACGGCCCCGGTTGAAAATTGTTGGCTACGTCACAGTTGTATATACGATTATACTGCATAAAGTAACAATATCGTGTGCTTATTTTTGTTATCAGGTCAATGTGGCGGGAACAAGTTGGACGTACAACCCGTTATGCCTGTCTAAGATCACCACCGAGGGCGATTCGTCTGGTGAGATTTCATTTCAAAGTACCCCCTGGTTTTGGTATGATTACCACTCAATCCATGCATGAAACGTCCTGTCGAGAAGGGGGTCATGTGGTGATCGAATCCACTTGAAGAGAAGCATGCAATGAAATGTTACTTTTATTTTACGCTTGCTTTAAATGTCGATGTTAGCACATCTCCACGAGCAATTATGAGTCTGTTGCTGTTTTTTCTCCAGAGCACGTGTCTGTACTTTTGAAGAAGTTGTTCGAATCGCATATTTCTCGCGACCCTACGGAGGAGCTGGTCAAGGCCGCCGCCGAAGGAGATGCCCAGAAAGTCGAAGAGCTTCTTAATAGCAAGGAATTACCGGTAAGTGACCATACACTGCATGCTTTGATACAGTAGAAACCCGCACATAAAAACCTGCAAATTTCCATCCAGCCTATCGTTCCAAGACAATAGGGTATTGTTTCGTCTCTTGTTTTGAGCAGCAAAATCACCCTGAAGGTTCTTAATCCATTGGTTTTTATATGCGGGCTTTTACTGTGTGAACTCTTCCTTGTCTGTTTGTCGAATTGAGTCTTGCTGGGATTATAACACATGCACAATACGATATCAGTGATGTAATATCGTATATATCGATATATAGTTATCTATCATATCAGATATAGTTATCACTGATTGAAAATCAGTGATAACTATATCCCTGATAACTGTGTATTGCCGTTTAATAGGTGAATGGTGTCTTCGCTGGACATACGGCTTTGCAAGCTGCGAGTCAGAATGGCTGCGTTGAAGTCATCAAACTATTCATTAATCATCATGCGGATTTGGAAACCGAGGTAGGTAATTTACGTCCCCCCATCTTTAATGCCCCAACGCATGCTTTGTTGTATTGTTGTATGGCAATGCCACAGCTTTAATTTGAGTCATGCATGAATTGATGTTCTCTGTGCTTAGAACGAATTTATGTTCTCTATGCTTGGAACGAAGTTATGTTCTCTATGCTTGGAACGAAGCTATGTTCTCTATGCTTGGAACTATGTTATGTTCTCTATGCTTAGAACGAAGCTATGTTCTCTATGCTTGGAACTATGTTATGTTCTCTATGCTTAGAACGAAGCTATGTTCTCTATGCTTGGAACTAAGTTATGTTCTCTATGCTTGGAACGAAGCTATGTTCTCTATGCTTAGAACGAAGCTATGTTCTTTATGCTTGAAACAAAGCTATGTTCTCTATGCTTGGAACTAAGTTATGTTCTCTATGTTTAGAGCGAAGTTATGTTCTCTATGCTTGGAACTAAGTTATGTTCTCTATTCTTGAAACGAAGTTATGGTCCTCATGCTTAGAACTATAGCTACAGGTATATGTGTTCATGAACCATTGCGTTTTCCTGCAGGATAAGGACGGCGACAGAGCAATCCACCACGCGGCATTTGGTGACGAAATATCTGTTCTCGAACTTTTGGCTAGAGCCGGTGCCGACTTGAACCCGAGGAACAAACGGGGCCAGACGCCGCTTCACGTTGCTGTGAACAAGGGACACGCCGGGGCGGTCAGATGCCTACTCGATCTCAAATGCCACGCATGTTTGCAGGTAAGCTTTGTTTTTCTGTTTTGTTGGTTGCAGAAGCGTCCAATTTGGTCCCCATGTTATGAAGTTTGAGGGGAACATATACCTTTGTGCATTTTTGTTATGCTGAACCATAAGGGAAGTCAGCTGGTAGTTCATTATGCGAAGTACTTTTAAGGGAGCCGATGATTTACAATTAAGTTGTGATTGTAAATGCGTTGTTGACATCGTGTAGATCACATTATCCTCCATCGCTGTATCTGAAGACATTTAACCGTTGTGTCAGAGCCAATATTGTGTGTATGTTTGCACATAGTACATACTCGACGTAATATGTAGAATGTACGACACAAGAGATAGGATATGCAACGTAAGACATAAGAGAGATAGGAGATAGGATATGCAGTGTAAGACATAAAAGATAGGAGATAGGATATGCAGCATAGGACATAGAACGTGGAAAAATAATATTCTCCGTCCAATGAAGCAAGGAGGCTTCGCTGTACTTTACTAGTTAATAAAGGCTTGGATTTGGCTAAAAATCGATTATATAAAGCCAATGCTATTTATTAGATTATATGAAAGGATTTTGTGTCAATTACATGTTTTTCGTTTTCAGGACTCAGAAGGTGACAGCCCGTTGCACGACGCCATAACAAAACGCCGAGAGGACATGGTGAAATTGCTGCTTGATTACGGAGCTGATATTTCGTTGACGAACAACAATGGTTTCAACTCCCTGCATCACGCTTCATTGCGTGGAAATGCACCGTAAGTAATTTCCGTCTGGGCATGTGCTTTTGCTATGCAATGCAATCTCTGTCAGCAATGACACACATGCAACTAGTGTATGCAACCTTTATACAGCAGAGGCATTTACACAGAGAGGCATTCATGCAATAGGTATCTACTATACTGACATGCTGATGTCCCTCTATGTATACTTGACAAGACACTTGAGCTTGCTTATATGCAATGCTACGCAATATGTTACATTATATCATGGTATCATTTCTATACCATTTCTATCTGGATGTCATTGATAGCAGCTGTGGATTCTTTGCATTTTGCAGTGCAATGCGTTCAATGCTGATTGCCAACACGCGTGCATGGCTTGTGAATGAGAAGAAAGATGATGGCTATACGCCACTTCATTTGGCCTCGTTGAATAACCACATTGAAGTCGCAGAGCTTCTTATACAACAGGTAAGCTCCAAAACACTCCAAAATACTCATTCTATTAAACGCCCTCTCTCTATTAAGTGCCTTTATCTAATAATCTCCCCTCTCCAACAAAGCCCCATCTCCAATATACCTTTATCTCCAATAAACCCTCTCTACAACAAAGCTCCATCTCCAATAAATAAATCCTCTCTCCAATATACCTTTATCTCCAATAAACCCCTATCTCCAATAAACCCCTTCTCCAACAAAACCCCATCTCCAACAAAACCCCATCTCCTATAAACCCCTCTCCAATAAGCCCTCATTTCCAACGAATCCCCTCTCCAGCAAACTCCCTTTCCAATAAACCCCCTCTCCAACAAAACCCCATTTCCGATAAACCCTCATCTCCAATAAACCCTCATCTCCAACGAATCCCCTCTCCAACAAACTCCCTTTCCAATGAAGCCCTCTCTCTAATAAATTCTCTTTACAATACTCTTTCATCTCCAATAAACATCCCTCTCCAATAAACCCTTTTTCTCAATAAATGCCTCTTTCCAATGAACCCCAGGCTTTAGTCACCTCATTTCTTGAAAGCGTTGTATGCTAGACTGTTGTGCTAAAGTTAGCTTAAATGCTAAAGGTATTCTCGTTTATTCAAGGGTAAAGCGAGCAAAGATGCTCAGAATGCGAATCTACAAACGCCGTTGCACTTGTCTGTTCAACGACAACACACACAGATTGTTCGCGTGAGTTGTCTTACAATGCTTAACCGGCCATAAGAACCTTTAAATGTTGCATCCACCATATTGTTCAAATTCAATAGGCTATTGTTCAAATACAATAGGATATTGTTTCTTCTGTTGTTTTTGATCAGCAGCCTAGAGGTTATCAGTCCACTTATATGCGAGTTCTTAACGTATCATACTGACAACGTCAGTTATGTAGGCCTATGTTGTACACGAATCTTGTGAAATACTCGAAATGCACGGCAGTGAAACACTGGATCAATTACCTTGATTCTTGTGCTTGCTGTTGAATTGAATTATTAGACGCTCAAACTCAAGTCAAAGTGCTCCTGAGGAGGAGCTATCACAAGTTCTCGGGATACAAGCTCTGTGCGTTGTATTTGATTCGTGCAGTACGCATGTTCGGCCGCTTACGTTTGTTTTTTTTTCAGCTCCTCGTGAGAGAAGGAGCCAAGCTGGACATTCCTGACAAAGACGGTGACAGTCCGTTACATGAAGCACTTCGATATCACACACTACTGCAACTCAAGCAGTTGCAAGATGTCAAAGATGTCAGCAAGGTATTGACGTGCAGTTTATCTTACGTTCTCGTACAGTAACAGCTGGTTCAATTGTTTTTGAACATGACAGTAACTTCTCGATTAAGCTCTGGCTTGAATGTGGTTGCTTTCGATACTGGAACTTGGTATTGGAATACAGTATTTATCCTTCGGACAGGGGCCTCTTTAACGTGATCACATCGCTTTCTTGTGTACTGATGTTGTAATTACAGCTGAACCTTCACAAACGACACATCGATTACTATAAAGATACCTCAAACATTGTCTGTCCTCGTTTACATGCTTTAGATTTGCATCATGCAATGCCCCCTGAATTACTCGAACGAGCCCGACGCCCCCTCCCCCGCCCCCTGGGTTGTTCACTCACAAGCACGTGTCTTGGACTGTAAGAAGCCTGATTGAACTTTTCTTGATTCCTCTAACCAATGCGTCTTTGTAATTGCCTTTTAGTTGCTAATGGGATTCGGCATGCCCGGTTCAGAGAAGAAAAGCAGTGCATCAATTGCCTGTTTTCTTGCTGCACATGGTGCAGATTTGGCATTGAAGAACAAGAAAAATCAAACACCACTCGACCTTTGTCCCGACCCCAACCTCTGCAAGGCATTAACTAAGTGCCATAAAGCGAAGCCGAGGTTCGTATATTTGTTCGACCTAGTTTACAGTACCACACAGGGGGGAACAGTTGAATTTCACCTATGTTTACTTATCGACTTACAACAGTAATTACTGGACGGATAGCTCTATTGGGCTCTAGGATTTTGTATGTAGTGTAACCTACAATAGGGGACAAAAGTCCCTGGACACCTGAAAATTTCATTGAATAATGCTGTTCTTCTGCACACTTTGTTCCCTGTGAGCAGAATCCGACCCCCCACTCCCCCCCAAACGATGTCCCAGGACTTTTGTCCCCTATTATAGATATAGCGGAGACCTGTGGGATCTATTTTTTTACGTTTTGAGAGGTGTTTGTTGTGTACAGCTTGCGTTTGCAAAGAGATTTTTAACTTTGAAAGATGTTGGTACAAAAATACTTGTGCGTTGTAGAGGAGTGGTCGTTGTGTAGAGGTTCCACTGAATGCATACGTATTGTTTATGAAATTCAGTGCTGTAGACTCTGATATGTATCTGTTCTCTTTTTGCAGCCTGGAAAAAGAGGAGAGACGAGCTAACAACACGAACACGAAATCGATCAAGCCACCGTTGGATTGTGTCGTGTGTTCTGACCAGCCTCGTGACACGATATTCTCACCGTGCTTTCACATTGCCACCTGTTCGCTCTGCTCGCCGCGTGTAAAGAAATGCTTGATATGCAAGGAACCAGTCCAGTCAAAGACTAAGGTATGAATTATAACTAAGATGAGTTACTACATTGGAATCTCAATATAATGGATATTTATAGGAGCAGTTCTAATGTCCGGTTGTGAATAGGTGCTTCTTGCCTAAAGGTTGATTACGACAGCTCGTACACTTGCTGGATTGAAGTCAATGTTCCATTGTAGATAGCTTCCACTTTACTTCTATGCGGTATCATTTAATACCAGTACTCGATTTATAAGCGCCCATACTTTGGCAATTGACGCCTGCAGCCCGTAAGTAAAAGTAGGTCTTGGCAAAGTTCTGATCTACGTGTTTACATACCGTATTTCCTCTAATTAGCCCCCACCCTCTTTTGACCGCCCCCTCCAATAAGCGCTCATTCTAAAATCAACAAGTGTGAACTAATTCTTACATTTTCACTGTTTTGTTCAAATAATTTTGCAAGATATTTAATAAGCGCCCGCGCCCTTATTAGAGGAAATACGGTATACCTGTTTTATTATGTTCCACGCACTGTTAATAGACGCCTGTACCTGTTTTAAGCGCCGCATTTTTGCATGTTACAGATTGAAGAGTGCGTGGTTTGTTCTGACGAAAAAGCAAGTGTCCTATTCAGGCCCTGCGGCCACATCTGCGCTTGCCAAGGTGAGCCACATTGCGCACTGTGTTGAATTTGAATCCCTTGCTGGGTTGGACGTAATGCAGTTGTCTTGTATCACCGTAATGTAATGTATACGTGTCTGTTACTCACAGGTTGTTCGCAGTTGATGAAGAAATGTGTTCAGTGTAGGATGCCAATTGAAAAGGTCGTGCCATACTCCCACTTGTCTGGTTCAACAAAAGGTATCCAATCATTTATTTTTGTAAGAATTTTCGGAAACGATTACCACCTTGTACTATTTTTTCCCCTATCTCAATATTTCCCTTCATCTGTTAGTTTTTCTAGTGCTATTGGTTAACGATTACGACCTGGCACTATTTGTTTTATTTCTATCTCAATATTTCTCTTAATCTGTTGTCAGTTAGTTTTAAAAAACCTGTTCTGTTCTTTAAAGGCCGGTCTATTTAGTCTCCGTATTTATAGCTAACCCATCCAAGCATTGTCTCAGTTGGCCCATCCAATCTTTATTGCTTCAGTTGACCCATACTAGCTGTGTCTTTATAGTTGGTTCATCCTGTGTCTATTGCTTTATCTGGCCCGTCCCAATTTTCTTGGTTGGCCCATCGATATTGCCTTTGCTGAATGCCTAACCTAACTGTTTCTTTTATTTGGCTCATCCAGTATTTATCGCTTTAGCTGGTCCATCCCAGCTCTGTTTTCTTGATTGCCCATGCAGTCTCTGCGGCCTTGGCTGACATGTCCTAGTTTTTTCTCAGCACAGCTAGTCCTTATTGTTTTATCAGCTTGTTTGTCAGCCCCCCTCTCTGTGTCATCCCCCTCCCTATTCGCCATCTTGTTCTTATAATACATGATCATGCGCACACGTCTCTAGCAACTGCTGTCCTAATCGAGAAGTCAAACAATCTGGACAAAGAGAGCGACGTTGTCCACGACGAATTGACGAAATTGAAAGAGCAACTCAAGGACATAAGTGACCAAGTAGGCAGCTTCGTTTTCTACACTGATTCTCTCTTCACCAACAGTATTACCCAACAACAATAGATAGAACAATAGTCTATTGTTTTTAAACAATACCCTGGTCTCAAAAACCAGTGGCGGGGTAATACTGTATCGCCTCTTTTCCCGTGTTCCTCAAGCTTTTCAACTGTCTCTCTTTTTGTCCAGACTTTATGCCCAGTTTGCATGGACCGGCGACGAAATTTGGTATTCTTGTGCGGTCACGGCGTTTGTCAGTATTGTGGTGATCACGTCAGCGAATGTCCCATGTGTCGCAAACTCATAGAAAAGCGGATACTTCTGTTCTAGCGGCCGCCGGCTACACGGAAAAAGGTCTTCCTTTATTGTGCTCCAGTACTGAAGAGTAGTATGCAAGCTATAAGGTATGCAGAGGTATTAAGTGTGCATAGTTACCCCAGAAGTGTCTATTTTTAAACTGGAGACTTTTTGGAGATTTTTGGACGCGAATTCAAATGTTACCAACACACGACTTTATTACACGCACACAATGGATACTCTAATGTGATGTATGTATTGAACTTATTTTTGCACCGTATTTTAGTACTCATAGCTATTTCCTGGGGATGGGGTTTGGTGCCTTTTATTGGTGTTACTCATTTAGCACAGTATCGTACAGTTTATTATATAATTTTCGGCTCTTTATTGGGATAAAAAATTCGGGGCCTGTTTATATTTCTAGTTTTGGTATGGCGTGTGGTGCGGGCTTACTATTTAGTGTATTTTCGTAGAATTTGAATAGGTGTTCTGCATAATTAGTAGTTTTTAAATTGTTTAATCAATAATAAATTTCATTTTGGAGAGAATGTTAAATGCGTTCAGTGAAGTTCTGAAGTTTTTTATGCGACCGACCTATACTTTTGTTTCTCCTCCACATACTCTTTTCTATCTATAAGAATATGTTTATAAGAAGATTTTTATAAGAATAGTGAATAATATCCAAGATCAAGATAACGAAATTTTTGAATAATGTTGAAAATACCCATGCTCAATAAAAGTTAAGGTACATGCATTATTTTATAAAGAAATTACCTCCAGCCCAAGTTCTAAATGTTCCTTCTTTTTGGACTTAAGTTTTTTGTTCCAAAAGTTCCTTAAAAGATATTTATTTAACTGCATATTTAATGGGCTAAGAGTATCTTCCCATACAAAGAGATGAGACACAAGTGAAAGCGGGGACACCCACAGCACACAATTCATATCAGTTTTGATTGTCAGGGCTTCCTTATTCTCAGCTATTTGCAGTGATAACAACATTCAAAATTGAGAACCTTATCAAGTTTTTTAAGGATATTATCCGTAGTAGCATGATTTCTTTAACTTTTTGGACCTTTTACATGCAGGTTCCTCAGAAAAGTTTATCAAAAACGCTTATCGTAAAATCTATTAAAACCCCAGGGGGGCTGTTTAATTTTTGAGGAGGCCTCGAGGGGGCTTAATAAGTTGGAACATCAATTGCATCATTTTTGATTTTGCTTCGAGGAAATTAAACCTTCGCGAAAAAGATTTGTCACGAATACGATGATTAATTGTTTTGTTTGCAATGGAAGATTTTATCCCTCCGCCCCCTTTATATTGTAAAAGAGTTTTTCGACAGGATTCTTTGGAGAAAGTTTGTTGTTAGAGCCTTCCTTCCTGTCCATTCAAAGCACTTGCTGAGGAACGGAAATGGTTTGATATCCGCCGGTCGAGAACAAAAAACCACTGCTGGAAATAAAGCATTGTTTGCCGGCCAATTTTCTGTTGGTCTTCTGTTTGTGTGAAGGTGAGTTCACAAACTGCCACTGTTATTCAGTTCGTGTTATCAATATTATCCTTTTGTGTTGTGAGACAGACAGCTTGAATTGAAGTGAAGTGACGTCTCTATTTTATCTTGTCTAGGCCATCGATTTTATGAAGGAATGCACTTGTGTTTACGGTGAAGCTCTGTCTCGTCATCGTGGTTTGGTTTAATGCTGTTATATATCACTCTACTGCCGCACAAAGCTAACAGTCAAGCAAAAACATGGCCGTGTTAGAAAATATCCTTTTTCTGTCCGTCATTTTATGTTCGAGCTACAAAGTTTATTGCTGTCCTCCAAGCTGTTTATGTTATTTGGAAATTGTTAGGTGCACAGACGCTGGCCTGACTGAAATACCAAGGGTAGGAATCCCGCCGGGTACAACTGCCTTGTAAGTTTGCTTTTTTGAAGTATTTATTCATTGTTTTTAATAATTAAATTGGACAAGAAATGCAGTAAAATTGAACGAATGATGTATAACATGTAGTAATGTATCATTTTCACCGCGGGAATTTTCAGTTGCGCATTCATCGTGAGGAGAGACAAGAACGTGTGAATTGTTTGCGAAAGGGGGGGCGGTCGTGGCCATGTTTTATTTTGTTCTTTTCTCGCTTTAAAACTGAAGTTATTTCACCATAACACATAACATGTTTTCAAATAGTTTCGGCAAAATTTCGCGAACAACTAAAACCATGAATCATGCTATCTTTTTCCAACTCCTTCGTCATTCATTATGTTGAATCTATTTGGACGTGTGCCAAGACAATTGACATCGCCACATACCCATCAGCAAATTGGATTTTCCGTTATCAGTTGGGCTGAAGATTGAGTTCACATACCCGCATTATTTTTTCAATTATCTGGGTCAAGTGTCGGTGGCTGAGAAATATCTTAAAATTGCAAAAAGTCCCGTCCGAGAAGCGCTACATTTTTCGTCCGTCTCACAACTTTCTCACAAGTATACACCGAAGAACATTGTTTAATTTTCTTTTGTTTTGTCTGGGCTGTGAAAGCGCAAATAAAGCGGATAATATTTTTCAATGTGCGTGTTATATTTCTAGTTTCTATCTATTTATATTTCCATCTTCTCACCTCTCTCTGATATCTATACTGATAACAATGTGACTAAATTTGGAAACCGCACAGTGTCCCTTCCAACCTGCACGTCTTTGTTGGCTCACAAATTGTTATCTAAGCGTATTATCTCGAAGTGTATTGCATTAAGAATATATCACAGCCTGGGGTTTGAGGTCTGAGGGTTAATCTTGCTTCGTCTGCCGCTCTTTGCAAAGATGGCCTCTGGGTCAATCAAGATTTAGTATTTATAAATCATTTCGGATTTAGATTATTTGTGATTTAGATCCCTTGGGATTTAGACATTCTGTTGCGCAAGAATTGAACTTCTCGCCAACGCTTGCAGATTAGACGGACTACATTGCGTCCCTGTGCTTCGCTCGATCCCAATAAGGTAAATACCTCATTCCTCGATTCTCGCTCATTCCACAGGGACGCAATGCAATGAGTATGCGTGTATATTTGAACAGCATTGAACAGAGCCTTTGAGACTTCCGTACCCGTTGACAAGAGTCTTGTCCGGTACTACCCGGGGATGGGGCTATAACACATGCGCAATGTTATATTTACAATTCAAACGCGAAGTGCGCATGTGTTATGACCCCATCCAATCAAGATATCTCGCCAACAAAGATTCTGCCTCGTTATCTTGAATTATTCATTCTGCTTGATTTGGAGTACAATTGCATCGAAGCTGCACTTTTCTCTTCCTCGGGTCCACCGTTTCGGGTCTGATTTTTGCATCATCGAAGTATATAGCTCCTTCTTCTTCCTTTCAGACATTTGCGTGGAAACAAAATTAGACGAATAAGACAAGACGATTTGAAGAACTTGCCAAAACTCAAACGATTGTAAGTAGTGCTAAGTAACATAAAAGTGACATAACACAATGTGTTGCAGTAGCCTGCAAAACAGATTGAAGGGTGGCTAATCGTACAAGTTGAATTTAGTCTTTAGTCGCATCTCACTACATTGTGTCCCTGTGGGTTGAAGCTGAGCGAGAAAAGCGAGCTTGACACAGGGACGCAAAGTAGTGAGATTTGTAAGACTCCACGAGAGTTCTGTATACTGCTCTTTAACTATCATCCAATTTCTGTCCAGGTTTCTCAACGATAATGCCATCCAACATATCGAGCCAGGCGCATTTTTTCCCGCGAAGAATCTGGAGCATTTGTAAGTATCAACCACTGATGAATAGTATTGCTTCACGTTTTACATGTACTTAAGCTGGGTTCGAACATGGCTGTTGCTGGGACTTGAACCCGGTCTGACTGGGACTCGACAAGATTTTGAATGCGTTCAAGTGTTAACCATAGCCAGTATGAGGCATAGCCCGATTCATGGACTCGAACATGAATCGGGTCTCAAATCGTCCTCAACGTCTTTGACTTTTGCATATAGGTAGCATTTATATAGCAAGAAGAGTATTGCATGCTACATATAATACATCTTTAGCTTGTCAGGAAGTGAAATCCGATCAGCAGCTTGAGTTCGAACTTGATCCTGACCTGTCGAGTCTGGCTTTGATTACGATTCGAACCTGAGACTCATTTTCCTGATTCTCTTTAGGTATATAAACGGCAACAACCTGAAGAGGATTAGCGGCGATACTTTTTCTGGATTGTTCAACCTGGAGCAGCTGTGAGCATTTTAATACTTACTTCATTTCAACCTTACAGTGGCCAAAGTAATTGGAAGTTACCCCATTGAATGTAAATGGCTCAGCCATTGTGTAGCCATTAACTGGAATGGTAGCACACTGATTGTTGTTTTAAATTGAAAGCAGTATTCTCTGTTTCTTTGCAGGTATGCTTATCGCAACACAATTGAGAAAATCGCCGACGATGCTTTTGTTGACCTTGGAAAGCTGAAAAGTCTGTGAGTGTAGCTAATATCGTGTATCTGTTCGATGCTTTACGCGGCTGGCTACATGTCCTGTATTGCTTAGATTAAGGGTCCTTCTTACTGCTTTTTAGACGCCTCGATGACTGATAAGCGCCCACATAACACGGAATCAATATAATCTACATTTTCACTGTGTTGCTCTGTTTATGTGATTGCTTGATACTGGAATTGTGTTATAAACTTGCTAGTTTGGTTATGCTAAAGTCTTTGAATGTTAGTTTCCCAGCGTCACGCTTTCCACTTGTCTCTGCAGGTATCTATGGAGTAACAGAATCAGAGTAGTGAACAATGCCATGTTGCGACCGCTTGTCAACCTCGAGCATTTGTAAGTAGACCTTCCCACACTTCGACTCTCTCTGGTTTCAGACGTGTTTTGCATAGTAATACTGTCAATCTGTTTGTGGCACAGGACCAGGTTTAAACCCAAACCCAAATAATTGAAATCGAACCTATATCCAATTACTAGACTCGAACCTATATCCAATTTTTAGACTCGAACCCATGACCAATTAAGATATGAGTTTAAGAACGCTCAATCGTGTTTGAGTTCGTGAGCAGCTAATGATACTCGAGCCAATTCCCGGACCACTGTTGTCCGTACTTCAATAAGCATTGTTTTGTTTTGAATTATTAAGTCGTAAGTTGATGCGTGCTTTGCTCTGTTTGTGTTTGTAGGAGACTTGAAAACAATCATTTGCGTTGCAACTGTAAGCTGTTGTCGACAATAAAAGATTACGTGCGCAGGTTTTCGGCGCAAGTCGTCGCCACCTGCTTCAAACCGTTGAGTAAACGCGGGAGAATTCTATCGACCCTGACGGAAAGCGATCTCAACTGCAGTAAGTTTGCTGGAGTATCTATTCCAGAGAATATGGCGGTCTTTGCAATACACAGTGCCATTCAAATTTGATCTTCCTTACCATGCCATCTTGCAGCATGCATCTCTCGATAGTTTGTATAGAGTATTATGACCAATCATTAGATAAATTAAATAGGTACAGCAAACACCCGCATATAAGAACCAGTGAAAACCCTGCTGAAAACAATAGAAGAGACAATAGGCTATTGTATTTGAACAATAGGCCATTGTATTTGAACAATAGGCGATTGTGTTTGAACAATAGGTTGGATATAGAACTCACAGGTTCTTATATGCGGATGTTCACTGAATAAGAAGGATGGCCCGAATTTTTCGAATAATTTTTTATTTTTGTCGATTTTTTTTCAGCCGCTCCCGTTGAAAACGAGGTCACCCGTGACGTCATTGCGACGCCAGGCTCGACTGTCTTGATTCCCTGTGGAGGGAAAAGGCGGCGGTACGCGGCGTGGCAGCGGGGCGGTTTCAATCTGCCCCGCAACCGACGTTTCAACGTGAAAGACGACGGAACACTGAGGATCCTCTCTGTCAGACACGCGGACATCGGAGTGTACGAGTGCTTGTTGAAGAATGGCTATGGTAGTGTCATCGTCAAAGTGAAGCTTACTTTGGCTGATCGAGAATGTAAGTACTTGTGCATGCAACACAATACAGCAAAGTACAATATAGTACAGTATCGTGCAGTAATACAGTATAAAACAGTATTGTACAGTATAGTATAGTATCGGAATACAATATAGCACAGTATATTACAGTATAGAGCAGTATAGTACTGTATAGAACAGTATAGTATAGTATAGCGCAGTATATTACAGTATAGAACAGTATAGTATAGTATTGTACATTATAGCACAGTATATTACAGTATACAACAGTATAGTACAGTATAGTATAGTATAGTGCAATATAGTACAGTATAGTACAGTATAGTGCAATATAGTACAGTATAGAACAGTATATTACAGTATTGTACAGTATTGTACAGTATAGAACAGTATAGAACAGTATAGTACTGTATAGTACTGTATAGAACAGTATAGTATAGTATAGCGCAGTATATTACAGTATAGAACAGTATAGTATAGTATAGTGCAATATAGTACAGTATAGTACAGTATAGTGCAATATAGTACAGTATAGAACAGTATATTACAGTATTGTACAGTATAGAACAGTATAGTACAGTATAGAAGAGTATAGTACAGTATAGAAGAGTATAGTACAGTATAGATGGGTATAGTACAGTATAGAACAGTATAGAACAGTATAGTACAGTATAGAACAGTATAGTATAGTATAGTATAGAACAGTATAGTACAGTATAGAAAAGTATAGTACACTATAGAACAGTATAGTGCAGTATAGAACAGTGTAGTACAGTATAGCACAGTATAGTGTAGAATAGTATAGCATGGCACTGTACAGAAAAATATAGTATTGTCTGGTATCGTATACGGAAATGTTAGTCTGAATTATTCAAAAATATAAGCCGTCATTGACATAGCCATTAGCATCTACATAATCATTGCCTTTGTCTGCATTAATCTCCCTCCATTTTTAGCCCTACCGAAATTCCTTGAGAAATACGACAGCATGGAGGCCATATCTGGGAACGCCGCACAGCTGAAATGCCGCGTTGACGGCTATCCGCGACCAACCGTCACTTGGAAGAAAGAAGGGACAACCGTAAGCAATGACGTGCGGCATAAATTTCTGCCGCACGGCGATCTGGAGATAATGCCAGTGCGGCCGAGAGATCACGGATATTACACGTGCGAAGCTAGGAATTCTATTGGAAGCATTTCACACACGACACGGGTTGTTGTTAAAGGTTTGTGATGTTCTTTTAATGTGTGCAAGCGGGTGGTTTTACGCTTGCAGTTCTTGTAGTTACAGTTGAATGCAGAATGCAGTTGATTAACTTGGAACTACCGTAAATCCTTGAATACGCCCCCACCCTGATAATCATTTGCAAGGATCTTGAGCCCAAGTTTCTAGATATTGAAGTTGTTTAGTGAATGTATTGCAAATAGCAGCAAATTTAAGCCAATGACTTTATTGATTGGTTGCATCCTGTAGCTTTTATTTTGCTTAATATTGAACAATAATCAAGCTAAAATTTCGTTTTTGCAAATAAGCCCCCGGGGGCTTATTAGAGGATCTACGGTACTAATGGAGTATCATGTAAAAATTCGTTTCCATGAAAAGAATGAAATTAACTGAAAGTACAGTGAAAATATTTGCACCTTAGAAAATTGAATTCACTTTGATTTTTTAATTTAATCTTTTGATGATAAAGTATTTCTTTTCCCAGCACCCCCATCTTTTGTCCGCCGGCCTAAAGACCAAACCGTTCTTGACGGCGAAACGGTGGCACTGGAATGTGTAGCATCGGGATATCCTCAGCCGACGATCGCGTGGCATAAGGACGGCGACCGCTTGCCTTCGGACGGACGACACTTCGTCCTTCCTTCTGGGACGCTGCGCATCCTCTTTGTGAAGGAGCTGGATGAGGGCGTCTACGAGTGCCAAGCAATTAACGTCATCGGTGTGAATGTCACAAACGCCCAACTCACAGTCAATGATAGAGGTACGTGTGTATTCTGGTTATTCCATTATGTGTTTTTTATGCTTTGTTGTTTTAACATTATTTAAAACAACTACCGACCAGCTATCAGCATGTTACCAAAACAAGGAAAACACTGTTTTTATTTAATGGCTTCAGCAATACACGATGCAGAGGCAGACGGGAAGCGGGTTATAGTCACCGGAGACCAATAATTATCGGAAATCAAAAATTCATAGAGAAGTGAGCATATTCAAATTAACAAGACCTTGCTATATTGTAATCAGCCCCTTGTATGTCCATGCGGCGTTTCATCGATGCGCTCCGGGGCTATTATTAATTTAGGAGGCGCTTATTTGCGCCCACTTTTTTCAGTACCGTGCGGCATCTGTTGTTTATGACTTGTTTCATTTTATCGTGCAGTTCCGCCGAGAATTATCACGAGACCCGAAGACACGACAGTGCGGTCGGGCAACACGATCGTCTTCCAGTGCAAGGCGACTGGCGCACCGAAGCCAGTAATCAGCTGGATCAAGAATGGCGTTCAAGTGATCAGTGGCAATAGATTCCATGTCAATTCGAGTACCGGCATGTTTGAAATCAGGGACATTGGGAAAGAGGATGAGGGACGTTGGGAGTGCGCTGCACGCAACAGTATTGGTTTCGCATCTGAAGTGTTCGAACTGCGAGTAATTGGTAAGAAGTTTGCTTGTTCTTCTCCTAGCTCCTTCTGATTTGTCAGATTGCTTATATCTATTACCTTTTGTTTGTTACATACGTACACACATGCATACGTACATACATGCATACATAGATATTATTATTATTGCCATATATTTATACACGATAATACCTTTCATTAAAATATCCAAAATACAAAGATCAAGAAAGAAGCTTACCATAACATGATTTTATTTAGAAAAAAATACAGTATTAAATAAAATATGTCGAGTAGAGCAGACAAAATTCATACAAATAGATTCCATCTCGTTTTTTGGACATCAAACAGTTATTTGTTAAATGCATCTGAATATAAAGTTTCTTACGTCATTTCAAATAGACGAATATTCGATTTATTAGTGGCTTGAGCTATCTTGATCAGACTGTGGTTCGGTTCCTAACATTACGGCCGAAAGTTGGTTCACTGCATTGTCTTAGTCAAGACTATACAAGTATTTGATATTTGTCTGACTTGATAATACATCAACGTGACGTTAATACTGTTGTTTTGTTTTGGTTTATAGGCCTAGTCAGTGGTAATTACAAGGGCGACGAATTCGTCAAGAACTCGGTGGAGCGAGCGAAGAACGAGATTGACAAGGCGATAGAGAAGACGAAAGAGCGCCTCGCCACGTTTGTAGCGCGCACGCCGGGCGATCTTCTCGCGCTGTTCCGATTCCCTTCACCGGAGGCCATCAAATTGGGCCGCGCGGCGGAGATTTCGAAACCGCGCTGAATTTCATCCGCAAGAAAGTGAAATTCGAAAGCCTCGAGCTAGATGGGAACATGACAAGTAACTTGCAGCCGAACTTGAACAATCTAGTTTCACCGGAGCAGATTGCAATGCTGGCCAATTTGTCCGGTTGCACGGCGCATCCACAATCGGCGAGTTGTTCCGACCTGTGTTTCCACATGCGGTTTCGCACGTACGACAGCTCGTGCAACAATCTCAAGCATCCAATGTGGGGCGCTGCGTTGACGCCTTTCGCGCGCCTGCTCAGCCCGATCTACGAAAACGGGTTCAACACGCCAGTCGGTTGGAGCAGAACGGAAGGCAAACCGAGTCCGAGATTGCTATCGACGAAAATCCTCTCAACAGTCGAAGTCACGGATGATGACGAGTTGACGCACATGGCGATGCAATGGGGACAGTTTATGGACCACGATTTCACGTTCCAAGTCACCACCCCGAGTAGCACGCGATTCTCCGATGAGGGCAGCTGCGACACGACCTGTAAAAACGAGCACCCCTGCTACCCCATACCGATACCGCCCAACGATCCGCGCATCAAGCGCAAGAAATGCATGGATTTCACACGCTCCAGTGCCGTGTGTGGCAGCGGCCCGACGTCTGTGTTTTTCGACGTCATCACGCCGCGTCAACAGATCAACCAGATCACGTCGTACATCGATGCTTCGAACGTATACGGCTCGACGGAGCACGAGGCGATGGCACTGCGAGATTTGAGCAACAGCAAAGGCCTGCTTAAGACGGGACTGCGTGGACCAAGCGGCAAACCCTACCCGCCCACCCACAGCGGCACTGATATCCCCATTGACTGCCAAGTGAATAAGTCGGAAAGCAAAGTGCCGTGCTTCTTAACGGGTGATCACCGTGCTAATGAACAGCTTGGCTTGTTGTCAATGCACACCATATGGCTCAGGGAGCACAATCGCATCGCTTTAAAGCTGAGGTCACTCAATCCGCACTGGACAAGCAACGAAACATATCACACCGCGCGAAAAATCGTCGGCGCCGAAATGCAGCACATCATGTACGACGCATGGCTGCCGAAAATTCTTGGCGAGGTCGGCATGAAACGGCTTGGCAAGTACGAGCGTTACAACCCGAATACGGACGCGTCGGTGTTCAACGCTTTTGCAACGGCGGCATTCAGATTCGGTCACTCGTTGATCCAGCCGTTCATGGCTCGCTGAACGCGTCGTTTCTGCCAACGGTGCACGGCACGTTGCCGCTTCACAAAGCTTTCTTCTCGCCGTACCGGCTCATCTACGAAGGCGGCGTTGATCCGTTGTTGCGCGGATTGTTCGGCACGGCGGCGAAAAGCCGCTTGACCACGGATCAAGTGATGAACTCGGAAATCACCGAGAGATTGTTCGAGATGGCACATGAAATCGCGTTGGATTTGGCCGCGCTCAACATCCAGCGCGGCAGGGACCACGCGCTGCCCGGATACAACGATTGGCGGCAGTTCTGCAATCTGACTTCAGCCAAGTCGTTCGAAGACTTGGCAGGCGAGATCCAGAACCCGGCGATTCGGGAGAAAATGAAGGAGCTTTACTTGCATCCCGACAACGTCGATTTGTTCCTGGGTGGAATGGTGGAGAATACGATACCCGGCACAAAACTCGGTCCCGTTTTCATGTGCCTGCTTACTACGCAGTTCAAGAAATTAAGAGATGGTGATCGGTTCTGGTATGAGAATCCTGGAGTTTTCAAACCGGAGCAGCTAACTCAGATAAAACAGGTAGCTTTTTATATTAATATCATCCCAACATCACTTATATATAATATAACCTATATTGGATCATGCCATAGATTAAACTTTCAGGGGTAATGGTTGAAGCCGTCTCCAACACTTGTTATAGATATAATCTAGTGTATATTAAAGATGCCACAGTCATGCAATGATCTACTGACTTCACAAGTTTTACAGTATTACGTTGACATCATCTGTAACAATGCAGCTGGCCAGTTTGGTAGTCGTATCGTCAATGGGTTGTTTTAATCGCCGGACCCCACGACGACATGACCTTCAGACCCATGATTGTAGTGTTTAGCGATCAGAACAACCCCTCGCTAATGATACCAAATGTCTTTGTCGTTTTAAGGTGTCTTTGGCCAGAGTAATTTGCGATAATAGTGACAACATTCAACACGTGCAAAGAGATGTGTTCAGAAGAGTTCAAAGCCACGCTGAGTATCGACCCTGCGGTTCGATACCCGGTTTGGATCTCAGTTTCTGGAAGGACTGCTGCCCTGATAAAGGTGGGAGAGATTTAGTTTGCACATTGAGTTCTCATGCTCAATCCTGTATGACTTAACGAGCTGAGGAATTTTGCATAATTTGTAGCTTTTTCTGCACCTTTTTCACGAGTGCTAAAAGTTCTTCCGATCTTTGAGGCTTTCCATTGTTATTTTCAAGCTTCTATTGTTTTTAGGCAATGCTAAGCTTCGGTACACTTATCAACATTATTCTCATCAAACAGTATACCGTAATGCTTCGATTAAACGCCCGGGGCGTTTATTATTTTTTGATATTTTAAGGGAGATTCTATTTGAGGGGGCGTTTAAAAGAGGGAGGCGTTTAATCGAAGCATTACGGTACCACCGTATTAAAACAGTGTGTAATGAGCATCTTACGACGTCATAGAACTAAGGCTATACTTTGTTTTATTATTGTCAGTCGCTTGCTATTATTCTTGTCTTGAATTTATGCAGATTCTTGTTCAAGTAGAGATACGTCTTACACCATCACAAATTTCTTGCATGAACGAAGCAGGAGATCTGTGGCGTCAGAACCAGAGCCAGAAAAATTCAACGTTGGCTGCAGAGTCAGGATCACAGGAGTCAGGATCACAAGAGTCTGGATCACCGGAGTCAGAATCACCGGAGTCAGAATCACCGAAATCAGGATCGCCGGAATCAGAATCGCCACAGTCAGGATCACCAGAGTCAGATTCACTGGAGTTAGAAGCACCAGAGATTGCCCGTGAACATGATGAAACTGATATCAAAGATACAGCTGCTTTCCACGAGAGATTGGAGAAAGTTCAGGAGGAAGTTGCAATTGAAGGTAAAAGGGCTGACGCTGGAAAAAAAATGGTAAAGGAAGAAGAGACCCAAGACGAAACGAAGGACGATGAGAAGATGGAGGAAAAGAGAAAAGCAAGGATGATATAGGATCAAGGGTGGTGAAGTTGGAACAAGTTCTACTTGACATGGCAACTAACATAAATTACCTGAGAAAAGAGGTTTGCTATTCGGTTCTTTTATATTATTATTCATTGATTTCTGCTTCCTGCATCCAAATTTACGAGGTTTGTTTTTGGTGTATAGTTAAGGAACCTTGAAATACCTCAGAAAGTAGAAACTTGCCCTAGTTAGCGTGACGTGACGTCAAGTTATTGAGAACCAATCACTTAGATGATCTCTGCCACATTCTTGAATACAGTATAAAAGCGCGCATGTAGCAACCTGCACATTTTGCATCCGACTTATTGTTAAAGACAATAGGCTATTATTTCTCTATTGTTTTTGAGTAGAATACCATCATTGAGGTTCTTAATCCATCGGTTCTTATTTGCGGGTTTTAGTGTAGACCAATTGCATGACATTTTATGTATTTTGTTTCCTGTACCAACAGCTGTCTGATATAAAGAGTAGCATTGCAAAGAACCCAGAGGTTAAGACCGAATGCAAGGATGAAAATGGAAAAACGAAACAAGATGCGAGTTCTGGATGACAAAGAAAGGAATTTTCTGCTACTGTGTGGTATGAAACATGTTTTTGAAATTTATTATGATGTTGACAAAATATTAATAGTTGGTAACATGCCCATGCAACTGTCTCATTGTCTTTCTCTTTGCATTTTAAATCTCGGGTCCTATGTGTTCTTTTTACTTTAAGTTTGGCCATTAAATTCGTTTCAAAGCATGCAAATTTTTAACGCAGGGAATTTATTTTAAGGATGGAAGCACACAATGCAAAGAATAGCCTAAAGCTGAAAGAAATTTTAGGTAAGATCTAACCATTTATACCAAACACCATATGTATTAGTTGGTACGAACTTTCACCCGGGGAATTTCTGTATAGCCAATTGATTGCAATACAAAATCATTTTTTTAGGGAATTAAAGTCTCAATGCTTTAAATTAGGCACCAACTAAAACCTTTACTTATCAGAAAGTATATGAATCGCAATATGGTACATGCCGGGGTGAAAGTGCTAATGTCTTTATTGCCATTTTCATTGCATCGTAAAGTTTTTTAAATTCACAGATATTTTTATTTTATTTTATTTTTTATAAGTATTGTCTTTTATAACTATCTGGTTATTTTGGCTCTCGTAGGTAGCACTTTCTGGACATTTTTTTAATTTCGAACGTCTACACTATAATACGTATCAATTTTTTAACCGTAAAATTTCAAAGTTCTGCAAATCTGGCATGATAAATGCTGACGTAAGCAATTGACACAACGTGTTATTGTTATTTTTGTCTTTCGTGTACTTAGTAAACAAAGAGATTTTTGATATATTTTATACCTATGTATGTTAACAAAGTTTTATCATGGATAGTTTGTATGCTTAATTTTAGATAGATTGTCTTTCTAGTTGTCTCTTCAAAAATTCCTTGCGACTCTTTGTCAGATATAACCAAATCAAGTTTGCCAAATTAGCAGCACGCTTTTATGATATCATCCCAAATTTCAAGGATAATCAAGATACATTTTCCTGCGGATTTGATTGGCTCGTCAACCTTGAAATGTTCGACACCAGCCAATCATATTTTAGAGAGTTTTTCGGAGACAAAGTTGTTGTCTCTTGGGACAATAATCAGCGTAGCAGGTATTTGAATAGCATGGCCAAATTAAATCATCCATTTTATTTTGAACGAGAATTACAGAGGCTTTGTCTTAAATTTCCAGGCCTATGAGAAGAGAAAGCAAATTCTTAAAGTCTTCATTCGATAATATTATTGTCCTCCGACATAGTTCTGTCTCGTGGAAAGATTAAACATCAACTTTGGAAGCCTTCATAGCTTTTGAGAAGCCCCTGCGTTCTACCACTTCGAAGCAATGTTGCTGTTTCATCAAAGTCACAAGTAAGCTTATGTTTTCATTTTGCATTTGTCATCCCAAGTTCAGTGTAAATAACAACCAAACCTTCTTATAATATTATTTTGAAATGCGTGCAATTTTTTGACACTCGTGATTTTTTAAATCATAAAGTTTCAGTACACGTTAGCCTTTACTGCAGCTCAAACAAAACTCTGAAAGAAAAACCACGTGTATCAGTTCATTACACCTTTAATAATTAAAACCAACTTTTATTATCTTATTATTACAAGCTAATTTACGTACATGGTTTACTTGAATTAATTCCAAAATTTACAGTTAATATATATTCATTAAAAACTGCAAGTAAAACTCTTCTCCATATCTGGTATTTCGCAAGTTTAAAACAAAACATTACTGAATACAACTAGAATGTCAAGTTTTATCAGTTATTGCTCTTGGACCTATTTCAAAACAATTTGGGTTACCTAATGTTTTTCTAAAACACGAATAAAACCTTTCGCCAACGGGGAAAATTCGACCCTGTTTTTTATTGTTCCGTGCAATTTCGACCAATCACAAGCCCAGTTAATGAACAACTAGCCAATAATATGCACGCAATGTGCATACCACGTGGAAAGTCATTCATCAATCCCAATGGGACACACAAGAGTTTCATTAATAAAGCTGAAAGAAATAGCTTTATCCTAAAAAGTATTTCACGACTTTTATTTACTACTACCAATTGAGTTATGTGCATGTGCTAATAAAGTTTCGTTTGTAAGATGATAACATGTTCTTGGTGACTGTGGCGTGCGTTTGGGTGTAGCTGCCCGCAGCATATTGGTTCGGTCCGCTGCCTGGTCGCGGCTTTCGACCGGGCTTAAAGCCCGGACTCTTCTCATGTTGTTGTTGTTGTTGTTGTTGTTGCTGTGGTTGACGTTGATGTGGGCACCTGGAAGAAACCACATCTTATGAATGCTTTACTCACTAGCATTGTATTGTATGTAAATCATAGTATAACATGGTACTGTTCAGTATAGTAGTATGTTATAGTATAGTATAGATGTATAGGATTGTTGTATAGCTAGCATAACATATATAGTATGCTATAGTATAGTATGACAAGATATAGTATAGCATAGTATAGTTTAGTATGGTATGTAGAGTATGCATAGCATAGCATAACATAGCATAGTATGGTATTAAATAGTATAGAACAGTAATGGTATATCAAAGTATAATATGGTTTAGCATGGTAGGCAAATGGTGAAGTCAAAGTACAGAAAATTCAGATAACAGTTGGACCACTGTGTATTTCGACCATTCAATGGACTTGAATCCCCCCATTTCTTAGTGTAACCGTGTATACACTAACAATCAACAGGAAAATTTCACATTCTCCAGATGGTAAATAGCTATATCGAGGCTTAACTATTTACGTTTCAGTATCGAATGCTTACCATTCTTGCACTTGTGACAGAAAGAGATCCAATTTTATCCATGGAAGATGAACGCATTAAAATAGAATATTTTTATTATTATTCGCTTGATTTGATATCGGACGTGATCTGTTCAGTGTGGGACTGGGCTTTGGTGCTCCGTAGGACTGAAATAGAAACAGAATTTAGTAAAGGAGTGATTTGATTACACAGTGACAAATGCTAGCGCAATTAACAAATGTCCAAGATAAAGAGCTTATTCCGTAGTAAGGGGACTTTACGAGGAAGCAAAGTAATAGGAGATGTTGTTATAGTTGCATAAAACTCAAACTGTTTAAAAGAATATGATTTATAATCTAACTCAAAGGACAGAGGCTCTAAGGGGATCGATAAAGTAGTGCTTAGGTAAAGAAGACCGGTCTTACATGAAGATTCTCTGCACTGCCAGCTCTTGCACGATGCAACGGGGCAGATTTGGAAGGTCGCTGCGCACGCGCCGGAGATGGAGGAAGCTGGTGCGTGGTGCGTCCAAACGCAACTGCAACATGAGGTGACGATCTATTGCCAACAGGAGACGAATGCGCACCTTTTGCATTCGGACTTGCTGGATTCGCCACGGCTGTCGTTGTTGCATTTGACGTCACGGAAGCTTCGCTTTTAACTGGTTTGGCACCTGGGTTAGCTGGTCTGCTTTTGGAAGCAGTAGCTGGTGCATACTGTCTTGCTTCATCGGCGGGTCTCTGTTCCCTTTGGTAGGATAGTTCTTTTCTTTGTCGTCGAACTTCTGCCTTGCGTTTGATTATGCTCTGCCAAGAAACAGCTTACGTGTTAGAGTCATCGTATAGTGATTCATTGGGATCACTTGTGATGATAATGATTGATAACAATGATTAGTGATGATGATTAGTGACTGACAATTGAAACTTTTTTTTTGTGAGCCTTATTCACCCCCTCCCCCCACTACCACTAAAACAATGCTGTTCCCACAATCAGCATGTGATCATCGAGCAAAATGAGTATTGTTAATATTTTAAAAGATTATCTCTAGAGGTGACATTGCTTGGAGGAGGAAGGGGGCGAAGGAAACGTGCAAAATTTGCGAAAGCAAGTGTCCCAAAACTTTTGTCCACTATTGTAGATTGGAATGGGAGTTCAAAATAAAGATATTGAGTAATACGCACACATACCTCGTAGAGTTTATCCCTGTATTCGTTAACAGTTAATTGTATATCGTCATTAACGGGCGGTACAATATCATACAGGAGAAAAGTTTCGTCAGCTGGCTTGTGAAATTTTGCCACGTATGGATGACTCAGTGCCTCTTCTGCTGTCAGCCGTTTCTCCGGATTGAACTGCAAAAATCTCTTCAGTAAATCCACTGCGTCGGATGGCGCGCTAGCCATAATGTCTTCAATCGGACGTTTTGGCCTGTGATGTGTCGATTTGTCAAATAAACTGCCACTGTATGCTGATTTGATGCTATCCAAATCTGCAAAGAGTTAAAGAAACGTTTCAGAGATATGTCAAAAGAATGATGCAGGTTAAATATGCTTGATTATGATAATTGAAATTTGAGTGGCTCAACTGTAGTTGATTATCCAACTATATGCGATTACTTGTAGTGTTTTTATCAATTTCTTGAAGTTGATAGTTCATGTTTGGTATTGAAGTTATTGATAGTACATGTTTGGATGAAGTTGTTGATAGTGCATGTTTGGTATTGAAGTTGTGGTATTAGAACAGAGTTGAGCTCGCCCTGTCCATTTCAATACAGAGGTATTAATTGCATAGTGTATAACAGTGTAAAATATGATGCCAATAAGAGAAAGGTAACATTGCAAAAATATACCTTTTGCAGTAGGTGATGGTATGGTCGACATAATTCTCTCTATTTGGTCAAGAGTTGAAGATCCAGGGAATAGAGGCTTTCCTGCAAAAGAGGCCAGGTGTCAGCTTAGAATAAGCATGGAGTAAGACATACAGCATTGGAGCTACTAGCAAACTAATAATACAGTGAGTTTATTATGCAATGGGAAAACTTGTACCTAAAAGCATTTCTGCAAGTATACATCCAATGGACCACATGTCAACACCTTTTGTGTACCTAGAAAAATGCCAGAGAAACATTAATAGATCAAGACTTATTTGTCTCCTTATTTTCCAGAGATGAAAGGGTTGTGAAATCAATCAGTGAAAGAAATATGAAGACAAGCCAGACCAAATAGAGAATAATGGATGTACATGAAATATAATTTTGAAAGGAGACATAAAGCCATGAAACACAGGTATCACTGAGATATTACTAACAACAATATTACAATGCTAATAATGTAACAGTCAACTAACTATATGCTATCAGACAGGAATGCAAAAAGCATACAATGGCTTGTTAATGACAAACATCAAGCTAAGCTTTGGTAAATGTGATGAAGCAAGTATTCATAGTGTTGAGAAATCGTAGAGAAATCTGACCGAATTTTGATACTCACACTGGGGATGCCAACAATATTTCTGGGGCTCTGTACCATCTTGTTGCTACGTAATCGGTCAAACTCGGATCTCCTGGTTCAAACTTCAAACTTGAAATTGATCTTGCCAATCCAAAATCACAGATCTAGTGAGCAAAATAGTAATATTGAGACTTAGTTTGAGTTAATAGATAGATGATAAAATCACATAATGGTATTTTTAATAGCAAGAAAGCCAAGTGAAGCAGCCAAATAGCTGGGTACCTTAATAAAGCAATCAGCATCCAATAAAACATTACTTGGCTGAAATGAGGAGAAAGAGAAAATTTTATTTTATTCCAAATGTTAACCAAAGGAATATATTTCTTGAAATTTTTACATGATTTAAAATGATTTACCTTGATGTCTCTATGAATCACATTTCCAGAATGAATATATTTCATAGCTTTAAGTAACTGTCAAAAATAAAAGTATGGTAATATCAATCAATTAATCAGCAGACAGATCAAGTGATTAATTGATCATTCAATCAGTTAATCACCTGCTAATCAATCAAAGAACCAATTAGCTAATCAATCAACAATGTTCAGAATAATCAGCACATTTAGTGCAAATATCATACCTGATACATGACATATCTTTTGTGAACATCTTTCAAAATATTCCCCTTCTTTATCACATTATGCAAGTCAGTGTCTGCATAAAAAAATTCCAATTTGACAGATGTTAATTAACTAAAGCTAAATGTGCATGGTCATAAGATATGTGGATATATATGGACAGGCTTACCCATGAAGTCAAAAACCAAATAAATGTCTTTATCATTCTCAGCTTTCATGACATTCAGCAGTTTGATTATGTTGTCATGATTACCGAATTCCTGGAAAACAAAGTTTTCTCTGACCAATTTTCATCCTTGGAACATAATTGCATTGAAACAGAAGCATAGCTTATGCATATAGCAAAAGACATAAGAAATTAGAGGAAGTGTTTGAATAGAACATAAACCAAATAAAGTTTGTATAGGTACCTGCAGGAAACATATTTCTCTGAATGTTCTCTGCAAAAATAGAAAAGATTACATGTATGCCACTCTTCCCACAGGATCTCAAAACATCATATTATTCACAATATGTGGTTTTAATTTCAGTTCAGGATTGTTATGCTACAAAAAATTTCCAGTGATCTACCTGAGCGTCTGTTTGATTACGAAAGGCATCAAAGATTTTCTTCAAGGCTACTATTTGGTTCGTCCTTCTATCTATCGCTTTCCAGACAATACCATAAGCCTGCAAAACAGATTGCAAAAATAAACTGCATGTCAAATTGTCAACAACATAAACGCAAATAATAGGCCCAAGGATCAAAATCACTTCGCGCTTGATACATAACATAATCAAACAGAGAGATTTCATAGAAACTTACGCCTTTGCCTAGCCGTTTCTTTATCTCATATTTCTGTAAAATTTGCCCCTCGATTTCTGTACTCATTTTGGAGATGTGGGGTAATTTTCTGCTGAATAAACTGTTTCAAATCTCTTTGGCTTTAGCAGAAAATCAAATATTATATTCGATTCGCATCTATTACGCATGCGTGATCCTTGTGCATTGTTTTCCATGGTAATACAATCAATAGCAACCGCTAAAATATTCATCAGTTTATTCTTCAGTGAAAAGGAAATTAAATTTTCATCTGTCGTCTGTTAGTCGTGGGGGTACCATGAATGCACGCGTATTAATTTGATTACGTGTCTTGATTTTATTATATTTTTTTCTTTGCCGTTGAAGAAATTGGCGAAGACAATACCTCCCACCTTTAAATCAGACATTGAGCCTCGATTTAGATTTTTTGCAAAAATGAATGAATGAACAGAAGGCTACTTCCTTTTTGAAAAATGGCGACCACGAGGACTGTGTCTACAACAAGACTTTTTGTGGCAAGACTTCCATGGATTGCTTGCAAAGGTGAGTGTTTTAGGCAATGGCAGTTATATCTATAATGTTTGTTCTATAAACAGTGCATATTTATTGCAAAATATATAATTAGACAGGCAAATCAACTAATCAACAAATCAAAGCTTTTTGTTCTATCTGTCTTCTTTTCTTGGAACACGAACACCACGTGGGTGGCCCATAATACAGCCAATATTGTCACGTCTGGTATTTTATTTTTTGTTTCATGGCTTTTGCATACAGTTTTGTTTTTGTTGAAGATAATGCTAATATTGTTTCATTTTAGATTCCCTATGGAGCCATTTTCGACAATTTGGACCTTTGAAGGATACAAAAGTTGCCTTGGTTGGTATATTGGTGCTACTATACTGTGCTCTTTGCAAATTAAAATAACCCAATGAAGACTTTTTAGTAAGATTTCTCAAGCTAAAGATACAGAAAAAGTGATTTGAAACTCTCTTCAAAGTTATCCTTGTCCAGCTATGTAAAAGTTAACTGGCATGTCATTGCCAAAGGAAAAGCTTTGTAAATAAAAATAAAGTCAAATTCTCTATGAGCTTATTTTGTTTTTCTCAGGATTTGAACACTGGTAGATCAAAGAAGTTTGGCTTTGTCACATTTAAAAGTTCGGAAGATGCACAAAAAGCTGTAGAATCTGCTCCACATTTTATTGACGGAAAAGAGGTCAGGTTTATCAGACATTGCTACATTTTCTTACAAGTTTAATATCGCTTTAAAAGCTCCATGGGCCACAGACTTCAATGCGCTTCCTTTGCAATGGATCTCTAGAATCAATGGAGATATTTATTGAGCTGTATTGAACTATGCATGGCTGCTTATATACCCACACATTCTTAGCAGGTTAATTGATAAAGCTGTTTTTCATTGTAGATAAGTGCCGTATTTTCTGATCCAAGTGTGAAGGTTAGTGGAGATGTGGCAAATCAGTGATCAGGTTTGAGGTTGGAGAAATGAGAATTACTTTTCAATACAAACATGGCAACAGGTAGAACATATTTATTTCTGAGACTTTTTTGAAAGGAAAATTTTCTTCTGAATTCATGCATTGATTTATGAAATTCAGAATTGAATTTCTTAAGCAGATGCCTCTGATGAGGCTTTCAATATAATATTTTTGTGGTTAAAGCATTTGTGAGAATTTGATGTGATTATGTGAGTTTATGAACTAGTTATACAATATTTTAATCTTTATTAAGCTCAGAATTTGTGAGACCCTTACTGAATCCAAAGGAACTTCTATCTGTCTGCCTTGTTCTAAAAATTGATTTTTATTTGCTAATTTTCGACCCTCTGATTCCGATCATTCTTGATAGCTGGACTTTAATAAATTATTTTATTAACATCTGATTTAAATTACTGATGGAAGTAGTTTATTTTCCTTTGCCAACGAAAATATATTGCACAAGTCAAGTAAAAACGCAATTATGAAGAAAATCCCTGTGGGCAACAGAAAAACATTGATTTTACTATGTTAATTGAACATTGATTTATATCCTAAGAAGTAATTGAAGTTTTAGATCTAGAGTCTCCACGTGCTTGTTTAGTTTGTCCAATATATCTCTCATCTCTTCTTTCAAACACAGCTTCAACCCCGCTCTGAAGCTGTGCTTTGATTTGTACATTTTCGCGCATGCAAATATGACAAGCATTGGCCATTCCACGACGAAATTCTTTCTACAGCTTTCTTCTGCGTAGCTCTTTTATTGCCTGCATCTGATCATATAAACGTAATGGCTATTTCAACATAGACATGTTTATGCTATTAAATGTTCTTGATCTGCGTGCAGGTGTTATTGAAAACCTCCATTCTCTAATCTATGCTCCTCAACCTTGATAATTTGGCATTTCAAAAGAAATAATATATTTCCTTGATTTGCACGTACCTTTTGTTTGTGCTCCAAGTAGCACCGCCGCTAAATCGAAACCTCGCAAGTTCAATCAAATTTTTTGCCCTTTTCTTATTCATTTAACTATATACTTGAAGAGAATTATAAATCTATTATCTAGTGAGGATCATTGAGCAATTTTTTCTCCTACCCAGATGTTCTTTTAATTAGTTTTGTGCAATAGGAATTTTTTCATTGACAGTGCTTGCATTGTTCTTCGGCCAGCCCTGTGCAAAATTCAATAAAGCCGTTCTCCCTATATTATTGTGCTGATTCTTTAGAACCATTATGTCTTCTAACATCAACATGATTTGATATCAAGAGTGTTTCATTCGCAAGGCAATTGTCCAATGCAGTATAAATCACACTTGCAGTGCTTTAGTTTAATTGATTTATCATTAAAGTCGTTTTTTAATGCTTCCAATATTGTTTCCGATTATTTGAGGTATTAATAATTGATTGCGGATTTATTCAAATATTTTAAGCTTTAAACTCGACTTTTCACATGCGTTTGGAATTCGAATCTCAACACAAGACACACGGAGTTTCTCTTTCAGCCTTCTCTTGCGAGTTGTACGAGTTTTGCAGCATTAGTTCGAGTCGCTTTTCAAAAATGATGTCATGTAACTCGAACGTAAGAGTGAGTTTCTACG
>RQOL01000519.1:1942853-2117375 GCA_013076295.1 Sanderia malayensis | reverse complement strand
CCTTAGAAAATTGAATTCACTTTGATTTTTTAATTTAATCTTTTGATGATAAAGTATTTCTTTTCCCAGCACCCCATCTTTTGTCCGCGGCCTAAAGACCAAACCGTTCTTGACGCGAAACGGTGGCACTGGAATGTGTAGCATCGGGATATCCTCAGCCGACGATCGCGTGGCATAAGGACGGCGACCGCTTGCCTTCGGACGGACGACACTTCGTCCTTCCTTCTGGGACGCTGCGCATCCTCTTGTGAAGGAGCTGGATGAGGGCGTCTACGAGTGCCAAGCAATTAACGTCATCGGTGTGAATGTCACAAACGCCCAACTCACAGTCAATGATAGAGGTACGTGTGTATTCTGGTTATTCCATTATGTGTTTTTTATGCTTTGTTGTTTTAACATTATTTAAAACAACTACCGACCAGCTATCAGCATGTTACCAAACAAGGAAAACACTGTTTTTATTTAATGGCTTCAGCAATACACGATGCAGAGGCAGACGGGAAGCGGGTTATAGTCACCGGAGACCAATAATTATCGGAAATCAAAAATTCATAGAGAAGTGAGCATATTCAAATTAACAAGACCTTGCTATATTGTAATCAGCCCTTGTATGTCCATGCGGCGTTTCATCGATGCGCTCCGGGGCTATTATTAATTTAGGAGGCGCTTATTTGCGCCCACTTTTTTCAGTACCGTGCGGCATCTGTTGTTTATGACTTGTTTCATTTTATCGTGCAGTTCCGCCGAGAATTATCACGAGACCCGAAGACACGACAGTGCGGTCGGGCAACACGATCGTCTTCCAGTGCAAGGCGACTGGCGCACCGAAGCCAGTAATCAGCTGGATCAAGAATGGCGTTCAAGTGATCAGTGGCAATAGATTCCATGTCAATTCGAGTACCGGCATGTTTGAAATCAGGGACATTGGGAAAGAGGATGAGGGACGTTGGGAGTGCGCTGCACGCAACAGTATTGGTTTCGCATCTGAAGTGTTCGAACTGCGAGTAATTGGTAAGAAGTTTGCTTGTTCTTCTCCTAGCTCCTTCTGATTTGTCAGATTGCTTATATCTATTACCTTTTGTTTGTTACATACGTACACACATGCATACGTACATACATGCATACATAGATATTATTATTATTGCCATATATTTATACACGATAATACCTTTCATTAAAATATCCAAAATACAAAGATCAAGAAAGAAGCTTACCATAACATGATTTTATTTAGAAAAAATACAGTATTAAATAAAATATGTCGAGTAGAGCAGACAAAATTCATACAAATAGATTCCATCTCGTTTTTTGGACATCAAACAGTTATTTGTTAAATGCATCTGAATATAAAGTTTCTTACGTCATTTCAAATAGACGAATATTCGATTTATTAGTGGCTTGAGCTATCTTGATCAGACTGTGGTTCGGTTCCTAACATTACGGCCGAAAGTTGGTTCACTGCATTGTCTTAGTCAAGACTATACAAGTATTTGATATTTGTCTGACTTGATAATACATCAACGTGACGTTAATACTGTTGTTTTGTTTTGGTTTATAGGCCTAGTCAGTGGTAATTACAAGGGCGACGAATTCGTCAAGAACTCGGTGGAGCGAGCGAAGAACGAGATTGACAAGGCGATAGAGAAGACGAAAGAGCGCCTCGCCACGTTTGTAGCGCGCACGCCGGGCGATCTTCTCGCGCTGTTCCGATTCCCTTCACCGGAGGCCATCAAATTGGGCCGCGCGGCGGAGATTTTCGAAACCGCGCTGAATTTCATCCGCAAGAAAGTGAAATTCGAAAGCCTCGAGCTAGATGGGAACATGACAAGTAACTTGCAGCCGAACTTGAACAATCTAGTTTCACCGGAGCAGATTGCAATGCTGGCCAATTTGTCCGGTTGCACGGCGCATCCACAATCGGCGAGTTGTTCCGACCTGTGTTTCCACATGCGGTTTCGCACGTACGACAGCTCGTGCAACAATCTCAAGCATCCAATGTGGGGCGCTGCGTTGACGCCTTTCGCGCGCCTGCTCAGCCCGATCTACGAAAACGGGTTCAACACGCCAGTCGGTTGGAGCAGAACGGAAGGCAAACCGAGTCCGAGATTGCTATCGACGAAAATCCTCTCAACAGTCGAAGTCACGGATGATGACGAGTTGACGCACATGGCGATGCAATGGGGACAGTTTATGGACCACGATTTCACGTTCCAAGTCACCACCCCGAGTAGCACGCGATTCTCCGATGAGGGCAGCTGCGACACGACCTGTAAAAACGAGCACCCCTGCTACCCCATACCGATACCGCCCAACGATCCGCGCATCAAGCGCAAGAAATGCATGGATTTCACACGCTCCAGTGCCGTGTGTGGCAGCGGCCCGACGTCTGTGTTTTTCGACGTCATCACGCCGCGTCAACAGATCAACCAGATCACGTCGTACATCGATGCTTCGAACGTATACGGCTCGACGGAGCACGAGGCGATGGCACTGCGAGATTTGAGCAACAGCAAAGGCCTGCTTAAGACGGGACTGCGTGGACCAAGCGGCAAACCCTACCCGCCCACCCACAGCGGCACTGATATCCCCATTGACTGCCAAGTGAATAAGTCGGAAAGCAAAGTGCCGTGCTTCTTAACGGGTGATCACCGTGCTAATGAACAGCTTGGCTTGTTGTCAATGCACACCATATGGCTCAGGGAGCACAATCGCATCGCTTTAAAGCTGAGGTCACTCAATCCGCACTGGACAAGCAACGAAACATATCACACCGCGCGAAAAATCGTCGGCGCCGAAATGCAGCACATCATGTACGACGCATGGCTGCCGAAAATTCTTGGCGAGGTCGGCATGAAACGGCTTGGCAAGTACGAGCGTTACAACCCGAATACGGACGCGTCGGTGTTCAACGCTTTTGCAACGGCGGCATTCAGATTCGGTCACTCGTTGATCCAGCCGTTCATGGCTCGCTTGAACGCGTCGTTTCTGCCAACGGTGCACGGCACGTTGCCGCTTCACAAAGCTTTCTTCTCGCCGTACCGGCTCATCTACGAAGGCGGCGTTGATCCGTTGTTGCGCGGATTGTTCGGCACGGCGGCGAAAAGCCGCTTGACCACGGATCAAGTGATGAACTCGGAAATCACCGAGAGATTGTTCGAGATGGCACATGAAATCGCGTTGGATTTGGCCGCGCTCAACATCCAGCGCGGCAGGGACCACGCGCTGCCCGGATACAACGATTGGCGGCAGTTCTGCAATCTGACTTCAGCCAAGTCGTTCGAAGACTTGGCAGGCGAGATCCAGAACCCGGCGATTCGGGAGAAAATGAAGGAGCTTTACTTGCATCCCGACAACGTCGATTTGTTCCTGGGTGGAATGGTGGAGAATACGATACCCGGCACAAAACTCGGTCCCGTTTTCATGTGCCTGCTTACTACGCAGTTCAAGAAATTAAGAGATGGTGATCGGTTCTGGTATGAGAATCCTGGAGTTTTCAAACCGGAGCAGCTAACTCAGATAAAACAGGTAGCTTTTTATATTAATATCATCCCAACATCACTTATATATAATATAACCTATATTGGATCATGCCATAGATTAAACTTTCAGGGGTAATGGTTGAAGCCGTCTCCAACACTTGTTTATAGATATAATCTAGTGTATATTAAAGATGCCACAGTCATGCAATGATCTACTGACTTCACAAGTTTTACAGTATTACGTTGACATCATCTGTAACAATGCAGCTGGCCAGTTTGGTAGTCGTATCGTCAATGGGTTGTTTTAATCGCCGGACCCCACGACGACATGACCTTCAGACCCATGATTGTAGTGTTTAGCGATCAGAACAACCCCTCGCTAATGATACCAAATGTCTTTGTCGTTTTAAGGTGTCTTTGGCCAGAGTAATTTGCGATAATAGTGACAACATTCAACACGTGCAAAGAGATGTGTTCAGAAGAGTTCAAAGCCACGCTGAGTATCGACCCTGCGGTTCGATACCCGGTTTGGATCTCAGTTTCTGGAAGGACTGCTGCCCTGATAAAGGTGGGAGAGATTTAGTTTGCACATTGAGTTCTCATGCTCAATCCTGTATGACTTAACGAGCTGAGGAATTTTGCATAATTTGTAGCTTTTTCTGCACCTTTTTCACGAGTGCTAAAAGTTCTTCCGATCTTTGAGGCTTTCCATTGTTATTTTCAAGCTTCTATTGTTTTTAGGCAATGCTAAGCTTCGGTACACTTATCAACATTATTCTCATCAAACAGTATACCGTAATGCTTCGATTAAACGCCCGGGGCGTTTATTATTTTTTGATATTTTAAGGGAGATTCTATTTGAGGGGGGCGTTTAAAAGAGGGAGGCGTTTAATCGAAGCATTACGGTACCACCGTATTAAAACAGTGTGTAATGAGCATCTTACGACGTCATAGAACTAAGGCTATACTTTGTTTTATTATTGTCAGTCGCTTGCTATTATTCTTGTCTTGAATTTATGCAGATTCTTGTTCAAGTAGAGATACGTCTTACACCATCACAAATTTCTTGCATGAACGAAGCAGGAGATCTGTGGCGTCAGAACCAGAGCCAGAAAATTCAACGTTGGCTGCAGAGTCAGGATCACAGGAGTCAGGATCACAAGAGTCTGGATCACCGGAGTCAGAATCACCGGAGTCAGAATCACCGAAATCAGGATCGCCGGAATCAGAATCGCCACAGTCAGGATCACCAGAGTCAGATTCACTGGAGTTAGAAGCACCAGAGATTGCCCGTGAACATGATGAAACTGATATCAAAGATACAGCTGCTTTCCACGAGAGATTGGAGAAAGTTCAGGAGGAAGTTGCAATTGAAGGTAAAAGGGCTGACGCTGGAAAAAAAATGGTAAAGGAAGAAGAGACCCAAGACGAAACGAAGGACGATGAGAAGATGGAGGAAAAGAGGAAAAGCAAGGATGATATAGGATCAAGGGTGGTGAAGTTGGAACAAGTTCTACTTGACATGGCAACTAACATAAATTACCTGAGAAAAGAGGTTTGCTATTCGGTTCTTTTATATTATTATTCATTGATTTCTGCTTCCTGCATCCAAATTTACGAGGTTTGTTTTGGTTGTATAGTTAAGGAACCTTGAAATACCTCAGAAAGTAGAAACTTGCCCTAGTTAGCGTGACGTGACGTCAAGTTATTGAGAACCAATCACTTAGATGATCTCTGCCACATTCTTGAATACAGTATAAAAGCGCGCATGTAGCAACCTGCACATTTTGCATCCGACTTATTGTTAAAGACAATAGGCTATTATTTCTTCTATTGTTTTGAGTAGAATACCATCATTGAGGTTCTTAATCCATCGGTTCTTATTTGCGGGTTTTAGTGTAGACCAATTGCATGACATTTTATGTATTTTGTTTCCTGTACCAACAGCTGTCTGATATAAAGAGTAGCATTGCAAAGACCCAGAGGTTAAGACCGAATGCAAGGATGAAAATGGAAAAACGAAACAAGATGGCGAGTTCTGGATGACAAAGAAAGGAATTTTCTGCTACTGTGTGGTATGAAACATGTTTTTGAAATTTATTATGATGTTGACAAAATATTAATAGTTGGTAACATGCCCATGCAACTGTCTCATTGTCTTTCTCTTTGCATTTTAAATCTCGGGTCCTATGTGTTCTTTTTACTTTAAGTTTGGCCATTAAATTCGTTTCAAAAGCATGCAAATTTTTAACGCAGGGAATTTATTTTTAAGGATGGAAGCACACAATGCAAAGAATAGCCTAAAGCTGAAAGAAATTTTAGGTAAGATCTAACCATTTATACAAACACCATATGTATTAGTTGGTACGAACTTTCACCCGGGGAATTTCTGTATAGCCAATTGATTGCAATACAAAATCATTTTTTTAGGGAATTAAAGTCTCAATGCTTTAAATTTAGGCACCAACTAAAACCTTTACTTATCAGAAAGTATATGAATCGCAATATGGTACATGCCGGGGTGAAAGTGCTAATGTCTTTATTGCCATTTTCATTGCATCGTAAAGTTTTTTAAATTCACAGATATTTTTATTTTATTTTATTTTTTATAAGTATTGTCTTTTATAACTATCTGGTTATTTTGGCTCTCGTAGGTAAGCACTTTCTGGACATTTTTTTTAATTTCGAACGTCTACACTATAATACGTATCAATTTTTTAACCGTAAAATTTCAAAGTTCTGCAAATCTGGCATGATAAATGCTGACGTAAGCAATTGACACAACGTGTTATTGTTATTTTTGTCTTTCGTGTACTTAGTAAACAAAGAGATTTTTGATATATTTTATACCTATGTATTGTTAACAAAGTTTTATCATGGATAGTTTGTATGCTTAATTTTAGATAGATTGTCTTTCTAGTTGTCTCTTCAAAAATTCCTTGCGACTCTTTGTCAGATATAACCAAATCAAGTTTGCCAAATTAGCAGCACGCTTTTATGATATCATCCCAAATTTCAAGATAATCAAGATACATTTTCCTGCGGATTTGATTGGCTCGTCAACCTTGAAATGTTCGACACCAGCCAATCATATTTTAGAGAGTTTTTCGGAGACAAAGTTGTTGTCTCTTGGGACAATAATCAGCGTAGCAGGTATTTGAATAGCATGGCCAAATTAAATCATCCATTTTATTTTGAACGAGAATTACAGAGGCTTTGTCTTAAATTTCCAGGCCTATGAGAAGAGAAAGCAAATTCTTAAAGTCTTCATTCGATAATATTATTGTCCTCCGACATAGTTCTGTCTCGTGGAAAGATTAAAACATCAACTTTGGAAGCCTTCATAGCTTTTGAGAAGCCCCTGCGTTCTACCACTTCGAAGCAATGTTGCTGTTTCATCAAAGTCACAAGTAAGCTTATGTTTTCATTTTGCATTTGTCATCCCAAGTTCAGTGTAAATAACAACCAAACCTTCTTATAATATTATTTTGAAATGCGTGCAATTTTTTGACACTCGTGATTTTTTAAATCATAAAGTTTCAGTACACGTTAGCCTTTACTGCAGCTCAAACAAAACTCTGAAAGAAAAACCACGTGTATCAGTTCATTACACCTTTAATAATTAAAACCAACTTTTATTATCTTATTATTACAAGCTAATTTACGTACATGGTTTACTTGAAATTAATTCCAAAATTTACAGTTAATATATATTCATTAAAAACTGCAAGTAAAACTCTTCTCCATATCTGGTATTTCGCAAGTTTAAAACAAAACATTACTGAATACAACTAGAATGTCAAGTTTTATCAGTTATTGCTCTTGGACCTATTTCAAAACAATTTGGGTTACCTAATGTTTTTCTAAAACACGAATAAAACCTTTCGCCAACGGGGAAAATTCGACCCTGTTTTTTATTGTTCCGTGCAATTTCGACCAATCACAAGCCCAGTTAATGAACAACTAGCCAATAATATGCACGCAATGTGCATACCACGTGGAAAGTCATTCATCAATCCCAATGGGACACACAAGAGTTTTCATTAATAAAGCTGAAAGAAATAGCTTTATCCTAAAAAGTATTTCACGACTTTTATTTACTACTACCAATTGAGTTATGTGCATGTGCTAATAAAGTTTCGTTTGTAAAGATGATAACATGTTCTTGGTGACTGTGGCGTGCGTTTGGGTGTAGCTGCCCGCAGCATATTGGTTCGGTCCGCTGCCTGGTCGCGGCTTTCGACCGGGCTTAAAGCCCGGACTCTTCTCATGTTGTTGTTGTTGTTGTTGTTGTTGCTGTGGTTGACGTTGATGTGGCACCTGGAAGAAACCACATCTTATGAATGCTTTACTCACTAGCATTGTATTGTATGTAAATCATAGTATAACATGGTACTGTTCAGTATAGTAGTATGTTATAGTATAGTATAGATGTATAGGATTGTTGTATAGCTAGCATAACATAATATAGTATGCTATAGTATAGTATGACAAGATATAGTATAGCATAGTATAGTTTAGTATGGTATGTAGAGTATGCATAGCATAGCATAACATAGCATAGTATGGTATTAAATAGTATAGAACAGTAATGTATATCAAAGTATAATATGGTTTAGCATGGTAGGCAAATGGTGAAGTCAAAAGTACAGAAAATTCAGATAACAGTTGGACCACTGTGTATTTCGACCATTCAATGGACTTGAATCCCCCCATTTCTTAGTGTAACCGTGTATACACTAACAATCAACAGGAAAATTTCACATTCTCCAGATGGTAAATAGCTATATCGAGGCTTAACTATTTACGTTTCAGTATCGAATGCTTACCATTCTTGCACTTGTGACAGAAAGAGATCCAATTTTATCCATGGAAGATGAACGCATTAAAATAGAATTATTTTTATTATTATTCGCTTGATTTGATATCGGACGTGATCTGTTCAGTGTGGGACTGGGCTTTGGTGCTCCGTAGGACTGAAATAGAAACAGAATTTAGTAAAGGAGTGATTTGATTACACAGTGACAAATGCTAGCGCAATTAACAAATGTCCAAGATAAAGAGCTTATTCCGTAGTAAGGGGACTTTACGAGGAAGCAAAGTAATAGGAGATGTTGTTATAGTTGCATAAAACTCAAACTGTTTAAAAGAATATGATTTATAATCTAACTCAAAGGACAGAGGCTCTAAGGGGATCGATAAAGTAGTGCTTAGGTAAAGAAGACCGGTCTTACATGAAGATTCTCTGCACTGCCAGCTCTTGCACGATGCAACGGGGCAGATTTGGAAGGTCGCTGCGCACGCGCCGGAGATGGAGGAAGCTGGTGCGTGGTGCGTCCAAACGCAACTGCAACATGAGGTGACGATCTATTGCCAACAGGAGACGAATGCGCACCTTTTGCATTCGGACTTGCTGGATTCGCCACGGCTGTCGTTGTTGCATTTGACGTCACGGAAGCTTCGCTTTTAACTGGTTTGGCACCTGGGTTAGCTGGTCTGCTTTTGGAAGCAGTAGCTGGTGCATACTGTCTTGCTTCATCGGCGGGTCTCTGTTCCCTTTGGTAGGATAGTTCTTTTCTTTGTCGTCGAACTTCTGCCTTGCGTTTGATTATGCTCTGCCAAGAAACAGCTTACGTGTTAGAGTCATCGTATAGTGATTCATTGGGATCACTTGTGATGATAATGATTGATAACAATGATTAGTGATGATGATTAGTGACTGACAATTGAAACTTTTTTTTTGTGAGCCTTATTCACCCCCTCCCCCCACTACCACTAAAACAATGCTGTTCCCACAATCAGCATGTGATCATCGAGCAAAATGAGTATTGTTAATATTTTAAAAGATTATCTCTAGAGGTGACATTGCTTGGAGGAGGAAGGGGGCGAAGGAAACGTGCAAAATTTGCGAAAGCAAGTGTCCCAAAACTTTTGTCCACTATTGTAGATTGGAATGGGAGTTCAAAATAAAGATATTGAGTAATACGCACACATACCTCGTAGAGTTTATCCCTGTATTCGTTAACAGTTAATTGTATATCGTCATTAACGGGCGGTACAATATCATACAGGAGAAAAGTTTCGTCAGCTGGCTTGTGAAATTTTGCCACGTATGGATGACTCAGTGCCTCTTCTGCTGTCAGCCGTTTCTCCGGATTGAACTGCAAAAATCTCTTCAGTAAATCCACTGCGTCGGATGGCGCGCTAGCCATAATGTCTTCAATCGGACGTTTTGGCCTGTGATGTGTCGATTTGTCAAATAAACTGCCACTGTATGCTGATTTGATGCTATCCAAATCTGCAAAGAGTTAAAGAAACGTTTCAGAGATATGTCAAAAGAATGATGCAGGTTAAATATGCTTGATTATGATAATTGAAATTTGAGTGGCTCAACTGTAGTTGATTATCCAACTATATGCGATTACTTGTAGTGTTTTTATCAATTTCTTGAAGTTGATAGTTCATGTTTGGTATTGAAGTTATTGATAGTACATGTTTGGATGAAGTTGTTGATAGTGCATGTTTGGTATTGAAGTTGTGGTATTAGAACAGAGTTGAGCTCGCCCTGTCCATTTCAATACAGAGGTATTAATTGCATAGGTATAACAGTGTAAAATATGATGCCAATAAGAGAAAGGTAACATTGCAAAAATATACCTTTTGCAGTAGGTGATGGTATGGTCGACATAATTCTCTCTATTTGGTCAAGAGTTGAAGATCCAGGGAATAGAGGCTTTCCTGCAAAAGAGGCCAGGTGTCAGCTTAGAATAAGCATGGAGTAAGACATACAGCATTGGAGCTACTAGCAAACTAATAATACAGTGAGTTTATTATGCAATGGGAAAACTTGTACCTAAAAGCATTTCTGCAAGTATACATCCAATGGACCACATGTCAACACCTTTTGTGTACCTAGAAAAATGCCAGAGAAACATTAATAGATCAAGACTTATTTGTCTCCTTATTTTCCAGAGATGAAAGGGTTGTGAAATCAATCAGTGAAAGAAATATGAAGACAAGCCAGACCAAATAGAGAATAATGGATGTACATGAAATATAATTTTGAAAGGAGACATAAAGCCATGAAACACAGGTATCACTGAGATATTACTAACAACAATATTACAATGCTAATAATGTAACAGTCAACTAACTATATGCTATCAGACAGGAATGCAAAAAGCATACAATGGCTTGTTAATGACAAACATCAAGCTAAGCTTTGGTAAATGTGATGAAGCAAGTATTCATAGTGTTGAGAAATCGTAGAGAAATCTGACCGAATTTTGATACTCACACTGGGGATGCCAACAATATTTCTGGGGCTCTGTACCATCTTGTTGCTACGTAATCGGTCAAACTCGGATCTCCTGGTTCAAACTTCAAACTTGAAATTGATCTTGCCAATCCAAAATCACAGATCTAGTGAGCAAAATAGTAATATTGAGACTTAGTTTGAGTTAATAGATAGATGATAAAATCACATAATGGTATTTTTAATAGCAAGAAAGCCAAGTGAAGCAGCCAAATAGCTGGGTACCTTAATAAAGCAATCAGCATCCAATAAAACATTACTTGGCTGAAATGAGGAGAAAGAGAAAATTTTATTTTATTCCAAATGTTAACCAAAGGAATATATTTCTTGAAATTTTTACATGATTTAAAATGATTTACCTTGATGTCTCTATGAATCACATTTCCAGAATGAATATATTTCATAGCTTTAAGTAACTGTCAAAAATAAAAGTATGGTAATATCAATCAATTAATCAGCAGACAGATCAAGTGATTAATTGATCATTCAATCAGTTAATCACCTGCTAATCAATCAAAGAACCAATTAGCTAATCAATCAACAATGTTCAGAATAATCAGCACATTTAGTGCAAATATCATACCTGATACATGACATATCTTTTGTGAACATCTTTCAAAATATTCCCCTTCTTTATCACATTATGCAAGTCAGTGTCTGCATAAAAAAATTCCAATTTGACAGATGTTAATTAACTAAAGCTAAATGTGCATGGTCATAAGATATGTGGATATATATGGACAGGCTTACCCATGAAGTCAAAAACCAAATAAATGTCTTTATCATTCTCAGCTTTCATGACATTCAGCAGTTTGATTATGTTGTCATGATTACCGAATTCCTGGAAAACAAAGTTTTCTCTGACCAATTTTCATCCTTGGAACATAATTGCATTGAAACAGAAGCATAGCTTATGCATATAGCAAAAGACATAAGAAATTAGAGGAAGTGTTTGAATAGAACATAAACCAAATAAAGTTTGTATAGGTACCTGCAGGAAACATATTTCTCTGAATGTTCTCTGCAAAAATAGAAAAGATTACATGTATGCCACTCTTCCCACAGGATCTCAAAACATCATATTATTCACAATATGTGGTTTTAATTTCAGTTCAGGATTGTTATGCTACAAAAAATTTCCAGTGATCTACCTGAGCGTCTGTTTGATTACGAAAGGCATCAAAGATTTTCTTCAAGGCTACTATTTGGTTCGTCCTTCTATCTATCGCTTTCCAGACAATACCATAAGCCTGCAAAACAGATTGCAAAAATAAACTGCATGTCAAATTGTCAACAACATAAACGCAAATAATAGGCCCAAGGATCAAAATCACTTCGCGCTTGATACATAACATAATCAAACAGAGAGATTTCATAGAAACTTACGCCTTTGCCTAGCCGTTTCTTTATCTCATATTTCTGTAAAATTTGCCCCTCGATTTCTGTACTCATTTTGGAGATGTGGGGTAATTTTCTGCTGAATAAACTGTTTCAAATCTCTTTGGCTTTAGCAGAAAATCAAATATTATATTCGATTCGCATCTATTACGCATGCGTGATCCTTGTGCATTGTTTTCCATGGTAATACAATCAATAGCAACCGCTAAAATATTCATCAGTTTATTCTTCAGTGAAAAGGAAATTAAATTTTCATCTGTCGTCTGTTAGTCGTGGGGGTACCATGAATGCACGCGTATTAATTTGATTACGTGTCTTGATTTTATTATATTTTTTTCTTTGCCGTTGAAGAAATTGGCGAAGACAATACCTCCCACCTTTAAATCAGACATTGAGCCTCGATTTAGATTTTTTGCAAAAATGAATGAATGAACAGAAGGCTACTTCCTTTTTGAAAAATGGCGACCACGAGGACTGTGTCTACAACAAGACTTTTTGTGGCAAGACTTCCATGGATTGCTTGCAAAGGTGAGTGTTTTAGGCAATGGCAGTTATATCTATAATGTTTGTTCTATAAACAGTGCATATTTATTGCAAATTATATATAATTAGACAGGCAAATCAACTAATCAACAAATCAAAGCTTTTTGTTCTATCTGTCTTCTTTTCTTGGAACACGAACACCACGTGGGTGGCCCATAATACAGCCAATATTGTCACGTCTGGTATTTTATTTTTTGTTTCATGGCTTTTGCATACAGTTTTGTTTTTGTTGAAGATAATGCTAATATTGTTTCATTTTAGATTCCCTATGGAGCCATTTTCGACAATTTGGACCTTTGAAGGATACAAAAGTTGCCTTGGTTGGTATATTGGTGCTACTATACTGTGCTCTTTGCAAATTAAAATAACCCAATGAAGACTTTTTAGTAAGATTTCTCAAGCTAAAGATACAGAAAAAGTGATTTGAAACTCTCTTCAAAGTTATCCTTGTCCAGCTATGTAAAAGTTAACTGGCATGTCATTGCCAAAGGAAAAGCTTTGTAAATAAAAATAAAGTCAAATTCTCTATGAGCTTATTTTGTTTTTCTCAGGATTTGAACACTGGTAGATCAAAGAAGTTTGGCTTTGTCACATTTAAAAGTTCGGAAGATGCACAAAAAGCTGTAGAATCTGCTCCACATTTTATTGACGGAAAAGAGGTCAGGTTTATCAGACATTGCTACATTTTCTTACAAGTTTAATATCGCTTTAAAAGCTCCATGGGCCACAGACTTCAATGCGCTTCCTTTGCAATGGATCTCTAGAATCAATGGAGATATTTATTGAGCTGTATTGAACTATGCATGGCTGCTTATATACCCACACATTCTTAGCAGGTTAATTGATAAAGCTGTTTTTCATTGTAGATAAGTGCCGTATTTTCTGATCCAAGTGTGAAGGTTAGTGGAGATGTGGCAAATCAGTGATCAGGTTTGAGGTTGGAGAAATGAGAATTACTTTTCAATACAAACATGGCAACAGGTAGAACATATTTATTTCTGAGACTTTTTTGAAAGGAAAATTTTCTTCTGAATTCATGCATTGATTTATGAAATTCAGAATTGAATTTCTTAAGCAGATGCCTCTGATGAGGCTTTCAATATAATATTTTTGTGGTTAAAGCATTTGTGAGAATTTGATGTGATTATGTGAGTTTATGAACTAGTTATACAATATTTTAATCTTTATTAAGCTCAGAATTTGTGAGACCCTTACTGAATCCAAAGGAACTTCTATCTGTCTGCCTGTTGTTCTAAAAATTGATTTTTATTTGCTAATTTTCGACCCTCTGATTCCGATCATTCTTGATAGCTGGACTTTAATAAATTATTTTATTAACATCTGATTTAAATTACTGATGGAAGTAGTTTATTTTCCTTTGCCAACGAAAATATATTGCACAAGTCAAGTAAAAACGCAATTATGAAGAAAATCCCTGTGGGCAACAGAAAAACATTGATTTTACTATGTTAATTGAACATTGATTTATATCCTAAGAAGTAATTGAAGTTTTTAGATCTAGAGTCTCCACGTGCTTGTTTAGTTTGTCCAATATATCTCTCATCTCTTCTTTCAAACACAGCTTCAACCCCGCTCTGAAGCTGTGCTTTGATTTGTACATTTTCGCGCATGCAAATATGACAAGCATTGGCCATTCCACGACGAAATTCTTTCTACAGCTTTCTTCTGCGTAGCTCTTTTATTGCCTGCATCTGATCATATAAACGTAATGCTATTTCAACATAGACATGTTTATGCTATTAAATGTTCTTGATCTGCGTGCAGGTGTTATTGAAAACCTCCATTCTCTAATCTATGCTCCTCAACCTTGATAATTTGGCATTTCAAAAGAAATAATATATTTCCTTGATTTGCACGTACCTTTTGTTTGTGCTCCAAGTAGCACCGCCGCTAAATCGAAACCTCGCAAGTTCAATCAAATTTTTTGCCCTTTTCTTATTCATTTAACTATATACTTGAAGAGAATTATAAATCTATTATCTAGTGAGGATCATTGAGCAATTTTTTCTCCTACCCAGATGTTCTTTTAATTAGTTTTGTGCAATAGGAATTTTTTCATTGACAGTGCTTGCATTGTTCTTCGGCCAGCCCCTGTGCAAAATTCAATAAAGCCGTTCTCCCTATATTATTGTGCTGATTCTTTAGAACCATTATGTCTTCTAACATCAACATGATTTGATATCAAGAGTGTTTCATTCGCAAGGCAATTGTCCAATGCAGTATAAATCACACTTGCAGTGCTTTAGTTTAATTGATTTATCATTAAAGTCGTTTTTTAATGCTTCCAATATTGTTTCCGATTATTTGAGGTATTAATAATTGATTGCGGATTTATTCAATATTTTAAGCTTTAAACTCGACTTTTCACATGCGTTTGGAATTCGAATCTCAACACAAGACACACGGAGTTTCTCTTTCAGCCTTCTCTTGCGAGTTGTACGAGTTTTGCAGCATTAGTTCGAGTCGCTTTTCAAAAATGATGTCATGTAACTCGAACGTAAGAGTGAGTTTTCTACGCATTACATTCACTCTAATTCGTGCTGTTGTTCAAATTCATTTTTCTCAACATTAACTTCAACGTTTTTTCGTTTCAGACTCTCTGGATTTCCATCTTGGCAACTTTCGAATTTATTAGTGTGTGTCATGCAGGTTAGTACCTCATATAATCGTTATCATTACATCAATACTTTGATCATTAGTTTACTATAAGCTTGATCATGTGTTTAATTTTAAACACTTTGATCTGTCTAATGCTGGTTTTGTTTTTGTTTTCCTTAATTTTGTTCTTTTCTCCAAATACAGTCAGCTCTGACTCTTAGTAACTAGAGCCCCCGGATGAAATACGGTTTAGTTTTACCTTGGATAACTGGAACCCCTGTATGAAGTATGGTAAAATTTGACCCCGAATAACTAGAACCCCCGTATGAAATATGGTATAATTTTCCCTTAGATAACTGGAACCGCTGTATGAATTACGGTATAATTTGACCTCAAATAACTAGAACCCCTGTATGAATTACGGTATAATTTGCTCTTTGATAACTAGAACCCCTGTATTAAATTTCGTATTTTTTGGATGGTTACTTGACTTATTAACTGTGTAATCTCTCTCGGTATTGAATGCGATTTTCATTTCGTCTTTCCTCTAGACCAATGCCCCTCTCGTTGGGGAACGTTGACTCCAGGATCAGTGTTGTTTCCAACAGATGGCACGTATAACATTGTCATGATTCTCATTGATTTGAAATTTACTTGTTACGGTCGCATTACGAATTGGCACGTTTCTCCGCAATCTCAAGGTTCCATTCAAATTGGCATTGTGCGACCAATTCCTGGCTCTGGAAATTACAAAGTGGTTTTTATGGATGAATATTCCGTCCAGGCCAATTGGGAAAGTTTCACTTTTCCTGTTTCGATCGACTCTGCATTCGCTCCCAAGGACTCTGTGGCAGTTATTGCAGCGAAGAACATGTTTCCAAGGTACGAGAACACATCCGAGATAGTCATTTTCCATAAAGTTATTTACACGTCAGACATTCTGCAGGAAAACACCAAAGAGAAAACCACCGGTCAGTTGAGAATCGCTGCTGATATCGAAGGTGGGGATTATCGATTGCTTGGTTATGCTTGTCTATTGCTTATCGATTGCTTATCGATTGCTTAGGTATACTTATCGATTGCTTATCGATTGCTTAGGTATACTTATCGATTGCGTATCGATTGCTTAGGTATGCTTGTCTGTTGCTTATCAATTGCTTAGGTATGCTTGCTTATTGCTTATCGATTGCTTATCGATTGCTTAGGTATACTCGTAGATTGCTTATCGATTGCTTAGGTCTGCTTTTCTATTGCTTATCGATTGCTTAGGTATACTTATCGATTGCTTATCGATTGCTTAGGTATACTTATCGATTGCGTATCGATTGCTTAGGTATGCTTGTCTGTTGCTTATCAATTGCTTAGGTATGCTTGCTTATTGCTTATCGATTGCTTATCGATTGCTTAGGTATACTCGTAGATTGCTTATCGATTGCTTAGGTATGCTTGTCTATTGCTTATCGACTGGCAAGATGGATGTCTATTGATTTATGCCAACATTATGTCTTTTTCCAGGCAATACACAATGGACTACGTGGTCACAATGGTCTTTGCACGTCGATAGTTATTCTTGCTTAGAGCAGAGAGAAAGGTCTTGTAATAGCAGTAGTGTTATGGTACCAAGTAATTATTGTCAAGGAGAAAGTCAAATGACAAGAACCTGCACACTTACAGGTGAAATATGTTTTTTTCTTATTTATGCCATTTGTGTTTGCAGATGTCTTTTCGACTCTTGTTAATGAACACAGTGCATGTTATTCCAAGAAGATGATTGAGATTGTGCTTGCGCTTGTAGATCTTATTACTACCGAATACGTCACAGAGTTTGGTGATATTGATTCTACCATATCGAAGACTAGTAGCATGACAAGTACAATTACAAACACTACTACCTCACTAGCCATTGTTACTTCAACTAATATCTCACCAGCCATTGTTACGTCAACTAATATCTCACCAGCCATTGCTGCGACAACTAATGTCTCACCAGCCATTCCTGCGTCAACTAATGTCTCACCAGCCATTGCTACGTCAACTAATGTCTCACCAGCCATTCCTGCGTCAACTAATATCTCACCAGCCATTGCTGCGACAACTAATGTCTCACCAGCCATTCCTGCGTCAACTAATGTCTCACCAGCCATTGCTACGTCAACTAATGTCTCACCAGCCATTGCTGCGTCAACTACTACCTCACCAGCCATTGCTACGTCAACTATTACCTCACCAGCCATTGCTACGTCAACTAATGTCTCATCAACTATTGCTGCGTCAAATAATACTTACTCCTGGATTATTGCTACAGTGATCAATTCTTTATCAACAAGACAGCCGTCAACAAATTCCTCAATCAAAGCAGCATGTATCGGTAATAAGAATACATTGTTATACGAATACATTCACTCATGTATCGCTATGTATAGTCAAGAGATAGCATACGAGAACCAGGTTCTCTTAAGAAACAGGGCTATATAATCTTGCTATTGCGCATGATCCTGTTTCTTCAACGTATTCAGAGCTGAAATTGTTTAATGACTTTGTTATGTTTAGATGGCTGGACATAATTCCTTACCTTTTTTGAGCTTATCATTCTTTGCTCAACTACACAATACACAATACACAATACACGCTATGTACAACACAACTAAAATACAACACGACACAATGGACAGCGCAAAATTAGCCACTTTGATCATACTATTGGTCACATTCAGCATATTATTGTCCATTCTTATCATAATACTGAAGCATGCGATATATAACAAGTAGCAAATGCCACACGGCACAACATACAACATACATTTATTCCTTTGCATTTGCATTCAACGCATTTTTTGGTTTCTTTCATCTAGAGAAATGTGGAAGGAAATTCACAAACTGGGGTGAGTGTTCAAGTACGTGTGGGGTATCGCATAGGGTGAGATACCTTATTTGTAGCAATGACCCCCGCTGCGACGAAGAGATTCGCAAAGAAGAGCAACTGTGTCCTTTTATTCCTTGCAAAGGTAAGCGAATTTTAGTAACTGATATTGTCGTTACAAATTTCACTTGTCACAACAAATGAACCAATGCATTGAACAGCTCTTTGCCTTGGATAGCTCTTTGCATCAAGCAATTATTCACATTGAACAGCATCTTGCATCGAATAGCTATTTGCATCCAACGTTGCTTCTAGAACCATGATAATTAACCTGAAAGTACGAGGATTACGAGCATAACGCACGTTGTCGTTCGATATTGCTCTATAGCTGTACACTTACAATATAGTATACTAGTGTGTGCGCAAGTTATATACCTGTAAACCAGATTGTATAGTTAATCATAACAAGGTTGTACTGCACTATTTTTTATTTTGTCCCAGGTTAATGATAGGGTCAGTTTTATATTTACATCATACACTCTGCAATTAATCAGTGTTTTAAATTAAATTAATTAAATTATAATTTCATTAAATTTCAGTCGATGGTGCATGGTCTTCCTGGTCAATGTGGTCGCTCTGTAGCCAATCATGCAACGGGGGAGTTCGAACGAGAAATAGAACATGTTCGAACCCCCCTCCACAGAATGGGGGTCTCAGTTGTACTGGTATAACTGAGGAGCTCAACGGGTGCAAATTTCAGCGCTGTAAAGGTATATGCTTTGACTCTCGTCTGCTAGGGTTAAATTTATTAGTCACTCTCTAACTCGAGAAAATTCCTTTTTTCTTTTGTGCTCGAGGTATCCAAGTTGTTAACTGTTGTTATGCAATGTTTTCTTCCGTTGACAAATGTCAGACCTACCAAGACTCACTCATTCCTTTTTCAAATTATTTTCCTTAGTTGATGGTGGGTTTAGTGGCTGGTCACAATGGTCGAATTGTGACCAGCCTTGTGACGCTGGAAGAAAGCGGAGTTACAGAGAATGCAATTCACCAGCCCCTGCGTTTGGTGGACGGCTCTGCGAAGGAGCAATGCTGGTGTATCGAACTTGCAACACGCATTCTTGCAAAGGTATGCACAAGAAATAAATTTCATGCAAACTGGCTTATTTTTAAGTTGTATCGAATGGGTATTTGCTTGTAATTTTGTTTAAAAACATGAAAACAACAAATTTTAAATTCTCGCTTGTTTTTCCTTTTCAGCCCTCAACCTAACAACAGAAGGAAGATTTAAAAATGAATTAATCAACTCTTCTATTTGGTATAATGGCAGCTCTTCGCAAATTGCTTTCGAAAACAAATTGAGACAAAACGTACGTTAACCATGCTGTCGACAATTTCCTCTTGTTTATGTGTTTTCTTTCCATTATCCAAGAACCATATGGCATTGTATGGCACTCTATTCTATTTTATGCTGTAGTATCTAATGCTTTTGTATGATATTAATTAATACTTTGGACACATTGCTTTCGCAATTCTTGATTAATAAGTCACTACCCTCTTCTTTGAGGCCTAAAGGCTCCGATCTTAATCTAATAGCATGTTTGTAACTGCATGCCAAAGGAATAGAGATAAATAACCTCCTTGTATAAGAAACAGGTCTCATTATCTTTAGTAAGGGTTCATTTTATAAGAAATTATTTTGGGTCTGAAATTAAAATTTTTCTTATTTTGTTCGTCTATGCTAACTAATTTTCTAATGAAATACTGTCATACAACGTAGGTTTCTCAAAAACGAATGACAAATAACTATGTATAAGAAACTTTTACCCTGATTCTGAAAACGTTTCCTTAATTAATAAACGTTTGAGGGTTCAATTCAGCAGAAGTAGTTTCTTATTTGCGGATGCTTAATAATATCGCTTTAATTCTATTTTGAGATGAATCCTTTTTCAGATCGATGCATTGTATGAGAATAGACCGAATGTTGTACTGGGCGTTACTCTGCATTATATCAGGTATGTGATTGCAACACAACCATGCGACAGTTGGGTGCACATTGGGTTTTAAGCAATGAAGTTTTGCATACAGACATTTACAGCTGAATCTCGACAAATCAAACATCCAAATGAATGAGAAATATGTTCGAGTTAACGAGAGTTGAAGTTATCGAGGGTGAAACATAAGGTCTATCTATGACCAGTCAGGGGAGACAAAAAGATGCTGGACACATCGAGAAGTTCAACATAAATGTTTGTCGACTTGTTGAGCTTAGCTTCAACTGAATGCAAATCATAACAAACCGTCAATGAATTAACCAATGTACATTGTATAAGCCCCTGAGGTTTATTCGATTTACTTTGATTTTTTTGTTATTTATGTTGTTTGTTTATTTGTGTCTCTAGTGTTAACGGCACATTCAGCTTTACCATCACATTTCGTCAAAGTTCCAGCGATGAAATTGTCCTGTTCCTACATGCTATTGAAGATGTTGGAGCCCTGCATACAATGCCAATACAACCTTATGGAGTCTTCTCTCCAACAGGTAATTTAGTTTACCCATCTGCATTTCTATTTTTCTTATGATGGTACGACAAATCGTAGCTTTCCATGCAGTGAACACAATGGGACCAGGTAATGGCATTGTCTGGTATTTACAGGTTGAATGCAATAGCAATATTTTTCATGTTAATTTCAGTTGTGTTATTGACATTGGTTATGATCAATAATTATGTCATTTAAAGCGATGGTTGCTGTTTACAAATCGATTGAAATGAACTCAATTGCTCCCAACTCGAACCCTGGCAATTATCAACCCCCCTGACTCGTCCATTGATTTCTCATAAATCTACTCAGAAATATCAAACATTGAATGCGATTTTCAGGGGCTAACGCCAATAGCCCCGAAAAACAATATTTTTAACTATACGCATTTTTCATATTTCCAGTACCTAGAGCTCCAGTGATAACAAACGCAAGCGCAATCTCTTCATCAAGCATCGGTGTTCACTGGAAAGTCGCCACCATTAAAACTGGCACCACTGGATTTATTGTTTTCTACAAGGAGTTTGGTAACGACTCCTGGCACAGAGAGGCCGTGAATGGATCTTCTGCAAGGCATCACGTGATCACCAGGCTGCGCGTGTATACTTTGTATACAATCAGAGTTGCAGCATCTACCATGCATGGCAATGGCATTGCTAGTCAATACGTCGACTGTGTGACAATGCAAGGTGGTAAGTAATAAACTTGCGGTGGACTTGACCAAATACGAACTATACATGTTATGTTAACATGTAGCGTGTTCCCTCATCCCGTCAAGCTTCACTCATGAACCAATCCTGATTCAAGATTTGACTGCAAACAAAAAGAGTTACAATAGGGACAAAAGTCCTGGAACACATTTTTGCAAGCTTTCCATGTATCCTGCATCCCCTCCTTCTAAGATGTCAATGTCCTTTCTTTTTCAGTTCCTGACATGGCTCCTGATAACTTCGTCTGCACACCTTCCTCAGCTCGATCACTGAATCTGGGTTGGCTTCCTTTGCCTAGCAATCGCTGGCATGGAGCCATGGCGGGATATACGGTGTTTTACAGGGAGTACAATTCAATGCATGAATGGAGAAATCTTTCCGTGTCGAGTGTTTCTCCGTATTTTACTCTGGGGCTTGGATTAAGACCGTTTACGCGATACGAAATTAACTTGGCTGCGTCAACTGGTGCTGGAAATGGACCATTTGCTTGGCAGCATTGCAAAACCGACCAGGATGGTTAGTATGTGACTTGCAGTGAGATATCCATGCAAGATATATATACAAGATACATATATATATATATATATATATAGAATAGAGTCAGTCTGATGATTGCGAAAGCATGAAATTCCGAGTAACAGAGAACTAGTCTACTTTCTTGCTTTTATTCTATTATTGCTCTGTACTTCTGTACATCGAGCACTGTGATGCCAGTATAGACAGTAAGAATCTATATATATACATATATATATAAAAATATTCCTGGAATTTCTCACATGAGGCAGAAAGGATCAGAAAGGATGTTTAGATTAGCTTTTGGCCATTCAGTGTCCATCACTGGGTTCAGCACATATACCCATGCCTTGGAAAATAGCAATTGTATGTGCCAGAGTCATTCCCTGAATCACTGTAAAGTCCACTGTAAAAATAAGAACAGTATTTAGTAATTTAATAGTAACAATGTTTAATTATCTGCAAGGTTTCCGTGCTGATGTATTGCTGTTGGATCTTTTTAGTGCCGTCAACAGCCCCAAGCAATGTTGCTGCGAAACTGCTGTCCCGGGACGGTGAGATATTCGTCACTTGGACCACGATGTCCCAACACGGGGTTGGTGGAATCCCCATTCAATACACAGTCTACTACAGGGTAACCAGACGTGGTAATGTTCAAGATGCGAGTTTAATCGAGAAATCGATTGCCGTGTCTCAGTATACTAACGGAACAATTCTCCGTGGATTTCAGTCGTATACAGAAGTTGAAATCAAAGTATCCGTTTCTACGGTGGTGGGAGAAGGACCAAAGAGTGCACCTGTATATGTTGGTATGTTAATGAATCAGTTTATGTGATAATGCTCATGTAATTAATGCACATGGTTACTGATAGATACCTATTCTATGGTCTTGGTTGCATGGTATTGGGACTGCTTCTAGTGGATTTATCTGTTTACCAGAACGTTAGTAAATATGCTTCTGCTTGTTTGTTCAGTTATTGTCATAATCAGGATGGAAGTTTTTCATGCAATGAGCAGGAGTGTTTATGAGTTCGAAATTTTGAGAGATACTTCTCTCATTATCGAGTTTTATGAAGCATCTCACAAAATGTCACCCTCATAAACACTCCTGTTAATGACATAATATGCTCCTATTTTGATTTAATGATTTTTGTTAATTTTGTGTTTTTAGAAACGTGTCGGTGTCCAAGAAGCATTTACGTCTCGTGGTACCCAAACAAGCCTTTGATACATGGCAATGCGGCTGGGCCCGAGGGCGTTTTTGCTGAATATATCAGAAATTGTACGGCAGAGATATGCAGAATTTGTGACGGCTCAACGGAGCATTCCTTTGGCAATGTCAATCTGTTTTTCAACAAAACAAAGGATGGGAGACGAGCTGTATTTGAAAGTGAGTTTGAACTTATTGTCGCAAGTAGTGAAGTCTCTGTGATATTGTGTCTTACATTGCTTGTTGTACATGGAGTATCACTTTCTTTGCTTGTTCGTGCAGTACCCTCTGCTTTGTTCAGTAATGAGGGTCATATAGGGGTTCCAGGGAACAGGGGAACATGCCCAAAATTAAAAAAGGAACAAGGGAACATGAGAAAATTACACGGGAAACAAGGGAACATTGATAGCAAACAGGGATCAGGGAACACAAAAATGGAAATTTCTTCGTAGAACAATGAGGGAACATATGCAATTTCTATAAGGGAACAGGGGAACATGACTCCCCCTATACGACCCTCAGTAATACATAATAAGGCAACGTTTTATTTTGTATACTCCTTTGATGTTGTTCAATCTCGATAATTTTTTTCCTTTTAACTTGAGCTCTTCGTTTTCTTGACCGTTACGTCTCAATAACCCAATGGGATTTCTCTAATAATGACATTGCCCCGTGTTCATGTACTTTAGATGAAGAGCAGTTGAAAGGAAAAGTGGCACAAAACGCACACATATTTGTCCCTGTGAATGGAAGACAAGGGGTTGACGTCTTCTTAAAGGATTACAAATTTTTGATGGTTCTTGAAAGTGCTGGTTCAGTTTTGCTAACAAAGAAGAAGACGACAACAGTTGGAGATCAAATTTCTAGCTTGGCATTTTCTTGCTGGCCTCCTATGGCAATAGCTGTGCTCTTAACGTGGTTGTTCGGCACAATGGTCTGGTTTACAGTGAGTAGTCTATATATACAGTATTATCCTGCCACTTAGAAATCGGTCTTTGATACCACTGGGTATTGTTTAAAAACAATAGACTATTGTTCTATCTATTGTTTCCAGAAATGTACCAGGCTCTTATAAGTCGGTTTTTCAGTGGCGGGGTGATCGTAATATTGTAGTGTAGTATAGTGCTTTATACTTTTGAATTCTTTTCCAGGACAGACGTGAAAACCCTGAAGAGTTTAATTACGGCAGCTTCGTTCGTGGAACTCTTTCAGGCTTCTGGTGGGGAATCGTTACCATGACAACTGTTGGGTAAGTGTATGTACTATGCCCCCAGCTTTTTTTATGTGAATAATTTCGAAAGAAGAACTGTGCGTGTGTTTAATTCAGTTGTCTGAGTCCATGTACAACGGAAAAAAGCATTAGGCTGCCAACGTCTCCAACGTGTCCTTCCATGAAGTATACAATGCAGATTATAATTCGATGTGTTTGAATCTTCAAACCAGGTATGGTGACTTCACGCCAAGATCGAATCTTGCCAGATCGATAGCAATGGCCTGGATGCTGATTGGTCCAATCATGAACTCCATGGTAATTGGTGTCATCACTACAGCAATGACTAGCATACATGTCAAAAAGAATATTATGCTTTATGGTACTTCGGTAAACATAGATTTTTTACCTTTTCTATTTTCCACGTGAAATACTTTCTAAATGCAATAGCAGGTAATCATGTGTGTATGTTTTAATTTGTAGGTTGCTGTGAAGGTAAATTCTTCAGAGTATTACCTTGCAATAAGGAGAAATGCCGAATTAAAAGGTATTATTCTTGTATGTGGGAGTTTATTTAAAAAAATATAATGCCGTATTTGCAGAAATGCATTCACAATAATTGGAGATACTTGATGGAACCTCCACATAGCAGACGGTACGCTATGCTCTCCGTTGTTCGTTGGAGCTGAGCATCGTGGTGTTTTTAAGTGATACCCAGCCATGTAGTATTGCTATCTTTTTAGTAAAGTACAGAAAGCATTAGAGAATCGAGGTGTATTTGTCTTTATATTCAATCTTCAATATTGAATTCAATTCAATAAGTTTCATATTTTTTCTACAGCTGCTCTCTCTGATGACAAGGCTGTTGTGGATGCTTTGATTAAAGACCACGTGAAGGGCGCTCTAATCAACACATTATCTGCTGCTAATTTGCAGAATGAAATCAACGCCAACCAACTAGTTGTGGCTCAAAGATTTGAACAAATCGATGGATACGGCTTGGTGCTATCATCTGACCTGATTCCGCTTGAAGGAGACCTTCTATCTTACCTCACAGTTAACAAAAACTCAATTAATGATTTTGTTACCAAATATCGTGGCGTGGTCAAGGTAATTTTTTTTAATATGAATAAATGCTTTTCTTGAGTCTGTCTTCTTCTTTTGATGAAGACATATTGCAACTTCTTCTTTTTCCCTGGGCATGTTGTGCCCTCTCCTTCTTTTGCTGTAGACACTACATCCTTTTCTTCTTTTGCTGTAGACACTTTATTTTTCTTCTTCGAATGTTGAAGCTCTATCTTCTTCTTTCGATATTTTGGTTATAGCTCCTTCTTTTGCTATAAGCAATGTATCTTTTTCTTTAGATGTCCAGTTGATTCTTCCGTTGTGTCCTTTTTTAATGTAGACACTCCATCTTCTTCTTCCGGCTGCTCATTTACTTATCTTCTTCACGTGTTTTTCTGTTCACACTCTATATTTTCACTTCGACGTGCATGGTCTATATACTCTGTTCTGGCACAACCTCCTCCGGCGCGTCCAATTGTCTTAAACCATTCAAGCTTTGCTCATATACTATTATATTAATAAAAGACCTTACTTATGCAAAGAAACTGCATCTAACAGCAAATCTTTTTCCAGCTCACAGTTACGACAACAAGCGACTCTGAGAGCATGCTGTCAATAAAGAATAATTTATTCGTCAGTTCGATTCTTGTATTTGGAATACTAACGGCTGTTGTCTTGGTTTTGAAATTCTCCGCGCGATTTATTGGTCGTATTTTGAAAAGAAAGAAGGTGGCACCACTCGCATCGCAAGGTAAGCGAAACGTTTATTTATTTCTTAAGTATGTGTTGGCTACGTTGGTTGGAGGATTGACTGAGGCCCAATTATTATCAGTATTGACGGTAGTATCAGTGTATGTCTGGGTACTAATCTGAGAGCTAAACAAGTGGTTTTTACTATGCTCAGGGGGAATATTGGTTGCTTGTTGTTAGTGTCATATCCGCAACCATCATTGACAATAGTTGTCTGAGGTCTTTTGCAATAATGTATAAGACTGAATGATTACTTTTAGCAAATAACTAATGTTCACTGGAAATACTGTAGTCATTAAGTTGCTCGCTATGGTTCTATATATTTTTTTACTTTACGACTCGCGTAGCAGTTTGTCACTGTTGAGTTTGTCACTGTTGATTTTCCGTGGTTATCTCATGAGTGTGGCAACGGCATCCCTCTTCTTGTACCAAGGATCTCGATGGTTGTTTGAGATAGGACGGTTAGTGGGTAGTTTCAGTGTGCTTTAAATGAACCACTACGTCCGATAAATCTGACAGTTATTGTTTACTTAAAAGCGCCCAGCTCCACGGTGGATTCAGAAAGAGAATTGTTTCTGTCGTACGAGAAATCGCTCGCAGATATCGAACGAAAAATCGACGAAATTTGCGCGAAGCAACAGAAAAGTGTGTTGCAATGGTTCGTCGTGAACAAACACATGGCCGGTGTGCCAATTTGGTTGAAAGTCAGAATGCTCACACAGCAGACTGAGCTGGATAGACAGAAGAAGATTCGTCAGAAACAACTGGAGATGAATAACACGTCTCTTTACACTGGAGATATTAGGGAGAACAATCACGGCCGGGTCGGAAAGAAGGGCCTAAATGAACTCGCTGGTGGATTGTCGACGAGCGAGGAGGAGAAACAAACAGTTGCTACTGCTCCAACAAGTGACGTAAGTCAAGATGCGCGTCTGATTGAATGTCTGGAAAGTACGGAGGAGCACGATAGGTGAGGAACAGACGTAAGGTCCATGCAGAAAGGCAGCGTTTTGTTGTACGCACTTAAAACGTTTGACGTTCGGAGAGTATGCGCTTGCGCAAGATCATCTGCATCTGGTATGTTGGATAGTAAAATAGTCAATGCAGTCTGTTCATGCAATGAATGCGCTGCGTATCCCCACAAGCAGCATTTCTCCTACTATGCACGAGGACTATACGGCATGATCAATCATGCCTATGTTACATCGAATGTATTTATCTTTAAATCTATCACGCACGATACTGAGTAAGACTGCATAGCAGTATGCGTGCTCAGAGTATTCTCTATACACAATCTGCACACAACCTACAGAGTATCTCTTTGCATGTCTGCGCAATAGGTCCCGGCAAAGGACAATACAAGAAAACCTGTAAGGATATTTGACACAACCTCAAGTTCTCTCTGGTATTAGAAATAAATGCTTTTAAATAGATGTTTAACATCACAAATGTTGACTTGCATTATGGTAACAGTGATTTGTATAGGATAGGTTGAATAATGGATTATTTTTAACATGTTGCAAAACAGTGCTTATTGCCATTGATATACGAACATTGTGTTTTCTTTTCCAACGCCATTCCAACAGTCGGTGCTTTTTCCATCTCTTACATAATTGACGTTGTCTTCTGAGCCGAACCAGCATTCTCCATAGTACTCGATCGCAAATAGCTGTAAAAATCAATAAAAAATTCCTCAATTCTCAGTGTAGTGTAGTACAGTGTATGTTATAGTAGAGTCTTTATTATATGGACATCTTTTTATACAAGGGACACTTCTGTACAACAAGGAAATTGTGGCGGTCTATCCATCGATATTAAGTTGTGATTACATTCAACCTGTATACAACGAGCATTTCGACACATCTGAAATGTGGTCCTGGTTCCAAGGGTATGCCCAATACAATGTCACAGTGCTAATGGGCTCTTTAACGATAAACAACGAAACTCACGGTATATTTCAGCTTTTTTACTCTCTGTGCACATTCGTCGATAGTTTTTTCCATGTTTCCCCAGTCGATTCGGTATCTAAAGTCGATGTACTGCGGGAACGGTCTCCTGTTATTCACAATGCCTCTGTCTATGTAGCAGCCAATTTTCTTGTAGCCTACAAGTTTATCAACTGTGCATGAGAAAATATGATCGTGGCACAAAGTGTACAAGGGAAATGACCAAATGTGGTCGAAAAAACAATTTGCACAAGAATTTTGATAGAGTTTTTGAGCCTTCTGAACAATGTTAATAAAATTTGGACGTTTGAAATTTACAAAAGTTATTGAGAGACAGACATTGAGAGACAATTCAATGAAAATCGAACAAGATCTCTAAGGGACATTGCATGGTTGTATGACATTTGGACACTTCCACTTTTATCCAGCTTCAATTTAAGCATTTAACAAAGATGCTGAATTAAGATAACAAACCTGGGATTAGTTGTTGTGTCGTTGGTTGAAGTTGTATTTGGGGCGTTATTGGTGCTGTACCTGATAAAATATTATAGAACATAGAAGAATTTATGATGGAAAATGTTACTATCGATTTGGCTAGTTTGCTGGTCATGTGCTAGACGTGTTCATTTTGATCAAGGTGAGATTAGTCTGGGTTAGGAACGATTGCATTAGATTATTGTGGATCGGTTAGGCTATGCGAGATAAGATTGGCTTAGATTAGTTTGGTTTGAGTTGGCTTACGCCAGCCAGGCATGCTTAATTTAGATTTGAATTTGTGTGGCTTTTAGATTTTATTAGACCTCGTTTTGTTAATTACCATTAACGCCCGAGTGTCTTTGTTTGTTTTTATACATGGTAATTTGTTACCTTTAGAGCATATTCCATTTGTAAACATGACGTCATCGATTGCTATATCCGCACTGTAATTCTTTCCACGCTCGCCTTCGAATATTATCTACATGACGAACGAAAGTAGTCAATTATTATATATTATCCTTCAGTCATACTTGTTCAATGAATTCAGATATGCAGCGAAACCTCAATGTAGCGAAATAGGCAAATTATACTTTACTACATTGAAAGTTCGTTAAGCAAGGGATGGATTGAACTATGCGAGGTCACACGAGAGAATAGCCATCTAGTTTGAAACACCAGGAGTTTTACAATAGGATAGGTCCGTTATATTAAGGGTCGATTGCATACTGACACCAGCTATTTTGTTCTCACCCTATAGTTTTCGACTGCTTGTAAATTGACGTTCGCATTCAGCCATTTATTACCATGATTTCCATACTTCTCCCAAAGAAGTGTTCTTTTCCCTGAAGATTCCCTCTTAATGTACACCCTTAACGCTCTACATGCACTACCGTGCATGTTATAATAGAAACTCAGGCACTTTGTCTGTTGCGGGTCTTCGAATAGTCTGCTTATAAGTGCAGCCTTGTCGCCCTCCTCTGCAGGAGAGGATGCTTCGATGTAAAGATAATGGCCTACGAAAAATAGGAGGAATTTTCAGAGCTGTTTGGAGAGACACGTCACTGACACGGTTTTAATTATGAGTTGCATTAACCGGTTAAGCATTTACCGCTTTTAGAGGTATGGTCGTGGTCTGGGCCTGTATTTCTGCTAGGTGTCCCTCCAGTTGTTCTTGACCACGTGTACCTTTCTTTGTTGTTATTGTCGTTCTTCCAGTGACAGAACTTTCCGTAGTCGAACTCACAGTCGTCAGGGCCTGGGATTAATCGAAAGAACATAGTTATTTAAAGCGGAGGCTATAGAATATAACGGCACTGGCTGAGCTATGGCTTGAAAGTATTAACATCATAATGAGAACAGAAGTTTGAACAGACAAATAGAAGCATATTCACGACTATGAACATCTTACCAAGATGACACGATCTCAACTTGCAGGTTTGACTGCTTGTCAAATTCCCTTGACAGTCTAGACCGCCGTACTTTGGCTTCGGGTCCGTGCACTCTCTTTTACGATGCTGCGTAGCCTCTCCGCATGTGACTGGGCAGGCGCTCCATGTTCCCCAATGACCCCAATTTCCGTTAACGGGTGCTTTGAGGGAAAAGAAAAAAGAGCTATAAATGCTAATAGCTGTGTAGAAAAGCTAGTTGGAAAACTAGTTTGTAGATATAAAGTTATTTTTCTGTATTAAGCTTTTCCATTAGGGTTATGTGGTTGGACTTTACATATGAGTCTTAGCTAGAGCTTTTAGAGCATGGATACAGAACTGTGGAAAGCATTTGAAAAGTGGGAGGCACAGAGGTTAAAGGAAATCTAAACCACCCCACTCTATACTTTAAAACTGTAAGGGCATTGCTTTTAAAACGTGTGCACAGGTTTTGATAGCACAAATAGGAGAGTGGGAGGGGGCGCGTGCCCCAAATGCTCCTTGTTTCCAGATATCTGCGTAGATAGCACCCATGTTTCCGTAGCCCACGTTTTGTAATATAGTCGTGGATTCGATGGTATTACCGTAGCATTCTGTTGCATCTTTCTTGCATTGCTGGGTCTGTGTTTCAATGCCATTCTTGCTTGAGTTATTGCAGCTCGTACCATTGCTGCAAAACCTTTGCCGATATTTAAGACAATTTGCATCACATGGGCTGTACCCACTCCATTGACTCCAACCACTGTTCTCAGCATCTGTGGGATAACAAAGAGCATGTGTTCCAATAGATAGCCTCCGAGTTTTGTTGTTGCATTAGTGCTTGTAAAAACGTAAGTGCAGTTCGAGCCATGATCTAGTGACTAAGACTAGGTACAAAAACCTATGTACAGCTTGGATGCATTAACTGATGTTTACTAATTGTTTTCCTTGTTTTGATTTGTTTACCTGGTTGTCTGTTAGTATTTATAAAGACGATTGCTTCGCATTCTTCAAGTATATCAACATATCTGATGTATTATGATTTTATTGTAGCTAGGATTTACCAGAGTATACGAAGTATGATATAGTTTAAACGAGACTACCAGATTGCGATGTGAAATGTGACGTAGGTAGTAGCATAGAGCATTATTGCTTACTTTGACAGTCGTATAAAGCATTGAGTTGAATCGCATCTAGATCACTGAGTCCTTCGGCTGTGCCAATTTCTTGGCCTGTTGAACGGATTGCTTTTACTGTGGCTTTACCGTTTTTTGAGAACGATTTTGGACCATAATGCATCACGCTTGACAAATCGTATTCCACACCCAGTATGTCAGTTTCTGAATGAGAGTGCTTTTCGAAGTTGTGCTCTTGACCTGTTGAAATAAATACTCGAATCATTTGGATGCAACTGAATTTGTTTTTGAACTTTTTTGAGCAGATGGTATAGTAACAGCAGATTTAGCAGATGGTTTAGTGGATGCTAAATGGATGCTAAGCCAAGCAATGATAAGCCATTGCTTGGCTTGGGGTGCTTTGTCAATACATAGCATAGAAAGTGAAGTGAAGTAAAGTAAAGACCCGCATATAAGAACCTACCTTTTTTTAAGAATTTTTAGGCAGAAATAACAATAGAAGAAACAATAGGCTGGATGCAAAATATACAGGGTCTTTCACGCCGGTTTATACTGTAGATGGCGAAGAAGCTATATAGCCTACCTGGAACAATGTTCTCCCAAAATATCTCCACGTACTTGTCTCTGTCTGGTCTGCTCTGTTCGTGCCAGAAACCAAGCGAGTGTAAAATCTCATGAACCATTGTTGCATGAGCGAAACAACCGCTGCCCAGTGATATTTCTTGTGCGCCTGGCGAATCGTATACCATGCCAACTGATGACCAGCAGCTACGATTTGTGAGATTGACATGTTTGATACAGTTGGCATTGTAATTTAGCGATAGTGGAACATATGAAGTGCTAAAATATTGGGATAAAATGGCTCGTTAGCTATATACCCTGCTCTGCGCACAAAGTAGATCCAATTTTCTTCGTTAGTTCGCTCTACGAAGGTGATGCATGATTTTCTGGAAATTTCCTCCATCGCTTGTTTTATCGAATATTCGTAGTTTTCTGGCAAAAGTAAACATCCGTCTTTATCATGTGAAATGTGGCAGGTGCGAATTTTGATTGGCAAAATTTACTAAGTATGAGTATTAGCTGTGTACTATTTTTCGCGCACTGCATGAAGTCAAATACTGCGCGAAAAAAGAGTACAACATGAATCCGAATGCATCCAAGGCGCCTAAACCTCTGAACTTATGATGTTAAAGCTTTGGACTTTTTAATGAACCTAAGGCTACAACTATGACCTTTTGGCCTTTACAATTTTGACCTTTTATCACTGTTATGCTTTCTTTCACAAGGAAATTATAGTAGCTACAACACAAGTTCTAGCAAATCTCTGTTGTATCTGAACTTCTTGACTTATGACGTCTAAACTCTTTAATGTATGAATTTAAGCTTTTATTTAAGGTCTTTTGACCTTTTGGAATTTTGACCTTTTGCCTGCTATGATACTCTTGCTTTGACTTACCTAGATAGACCGAGATCTGGTAAGGAACAATTCGAGATTTCCACAGAGATTCTCTTGCCCTGACGGCATCTCTTTTGGCGTGTGCCAATAATGACATGCTCTCTTCATTTGAACTTTGTTGTACGTTGTGCTTGGTTTGTAGTTTGATGTCTCCTTCGTACAAGTATGTCAAGTCACTTGCTGAAACAGAAAAGGGAAATAACCGACTGTTATGCTATGCAAATCTCTGTGTAACAAACAACTGTATAAATCAGTTTTACAGTCGAGCCTCTAAATAGAGGCGACATTTAGATTTATGCTCAAATGACCGCAAATGGGAGGTGGCCTTAGATTCGTAGTCGTTATGTGACGTTGGACTGTTTTGTGGGGTTTCATATTGGGCAGAGTTGCCCGTTGTCCTAATATGTCCATTATGAACACACTGGACACATGGGTCCGCTATAAGGGCGCACAGTTGTTACCAATGCACAGTTGTTACCAATGCACAGTTGTTACCTTGGTTTACTTCGGTTATTGTGTCCATTGTACTTTTCTTGTCGGTGGGTGTAGATCCCGCATTGATATTGTTGTCTGAGAATAAAACAATGGCATAACTCGTTCTGTTTTGGGAAGATTTAAGGCGAAAGTAATAGTGTACGTGCTATGAAACACAGTACTTTGCGACCATGATAAGATATTTTGTTCAATGAATTTCTCTAGCGTGTTGTAGCCTATGAAGAACATGGAATGTAAATACTGTAATCTACACTATAAAATACACAATGCACGGAGCATACATATTCTAACTTAGACAACAGGCCTATGGAGAACATAAAACATAATGACAAACTATTTGGATTATTTGGAATATGGAGCATATATAGACTATGAACTGGAGAATGGAACATACAGAGCATGGTTCCTGTGGACCAGTGGTGGGGGCATAAGGAGCACAGAAAAAGGAGACAAATATTCTTGTAACAATGTGAAGAATCAATTAAATTAATGATAAATAGCTCTTACTTAGGCTTGGCCTAGATAGAACCAATCCAAACGAGAATACAACCCAAACAACAGTTCCATATGCGATCACTATGTGTCTCACCATAGTTCCAGTTTTTGAAAATAGTTGCCACGTGTGGTATGGTATCGATATGCACTGAGTTGCAGATGCCAGTCTGTTTCCAACCGTCTTTTCTCTCCAATGAGGACTAAAGTTTGTAGCAAGAACATTTCTTTGGAGTTTATATATTGCAAGTTCTTTGATAATCGCGTGTTAATGTTCAGCTTGTTGACAAACGTTGGGAAGTTTGATTTGCAAAGACGGTGTTGATTCTCACGCTTTTTAAACAGAACATGTGACCCTCAGAGGGAAATTTGCATGCTTTGATGATCAGATACAGTACTAACGAGGATCTCTTGACAACGCTTGTACCTACGTGTACAATGAGGTCTCGATGTAACGAGCCACTTGTCATTAGCCATATCACACGGGCTTTTGAAGTTCATAAAAACACGTGGCCACTTCGCAGGTTTTCAACCAAGATGTTCAGCACAAAGCAAAATCTTGCTAAAACTTTACGTATTCATTACGTAATAGTATGGGTGCGTAAATACAGGCCTCCGCAGTGGCAACATGCGCAGGACTGCCCAACTTTAGGGGTTGGTACGTCACATCTTCACAACGTTTATAGACTAGAACTTACTCCGCTATATACAAGTGTGAGTGGATGCCTGGATGGCCCAATGGTAGGGCGTCGGCATGAGAGGCCAAGATCGTGGGCTCGAGTCCCATCTAATCACCGGCCCGGTCAATATGTTGTGGTGGCTGTACAGCATGTTGGACGGCTGGTGGTGAGAGGCCAGCTTTTAGGCAATCAAAGCCTTCAATGGATTTCAGCAGCTCCGCCATGATGCTCGAGAATTAGAATTCATCTAATATGTACTCGCAAGAGCTCATGCTATGCTAGGGCAACACCCAAGAGTCTATGGTGATGTTAAGAGTGGGAATCCAAGCGCATATACAAGGATGTATGAAGGCAAACAAAATTGTTCTATAGTTTTCAAATTATGTAGTCCAATTCTTCCATTAATCGTATCCACTATGAAGCAGTTAAATGGACGGATTAAAAGTAATTGGGTCATTACTCAGTGATGTTTACTTGCATGGGAAGTTTTGTCATATTGAGACACAACTGTGTTTGATCAATAAAAGTCTGCAGAAGACGCGACTTTTATTGACCACAGTTCTTAATTAAAAAAAATCACGATAATTTGTGCCGTCTAGATACAGAAGCAAAGTTTGCATTGCAGAGGGTTTCATAAAACTATATACTTACTGTGAGTGTACATACAGCGATTGTCGCATCCTCTGGTGGGTGGGTGTTCTGTTGTTGTGGCCAATGTTTGTCTTTAAATAGAGACGATAATGTTATCGTCATCTTACGTTGACATTAAGGCAGAAACGACAAGGAGATTTAGAGACAAAATGTTTTCATTGAAAATTTTGATATTTAAATCCACATGCCAAAGAAATGTTATATTACGAAAACACAACAAAATGTTCAAAAATTATATTTCTTGTTACATTACACTTGATTAGGTTGTGGTGCGTACAAGGTCTGGTTAAATTTGAAGGTACTGAATGGTTAGGAAATAATTCATTTAGCAGTGAAATTACACTTGAAGGGACTAATTAATGTGACGTGAACACTTAATTATTGAAAGTTGTATTAGCGCAAAGCAACTTAAAACGGAATTATGAAATGAAGTTGGCCACATACAATCACACAGTGAGAAAAAATGTGCGATAAATTATATTACAATCAAAGTGATAAGAGCGACATTAATCAAGTTCGAGTTGACTTGTGTAATTAAGAACTCAAGCGTTCCTTTCTTCGAATTAACTTTACTTGAGGAATGGAAGGATGTTTTTGTCGAAAAAGTCTTCCGTAAAACGCAAGTGATCACCGTCGGCACCCAAGAAATGCAACTTGCCCGCTTTGTCCATCTCCTTCAAGCCAAGCAAATCCTGAAAGATTTATCAAAGACTATATTTATCAACGTGGTATTCAACGACTCGCAGTGCCAGACAGACTCCAGACAGCACAGACCTTTGGTAAGCAATGCAACATGGCTAACTCCCATGGAACATGACAAGCTGCTCACATAACTAACAACAGTTGCACCATCATGAACATACACTTCTGTACAGCATGCACACCTCTGAACAACGGATAAATAATTTTGTTCTTATTAAAGCAACCTTAGTACAACAAACACCTTTCCACAGCAGACAACATTGATGTCATAGGTCTCCGTTATATGCAGGTTCCACTGTAAACATCCCGTCCATTGTCTTGCGTTAAAGTACATGCTGTCTTTGATGACTACAGACACTATAGAATTATGAAGTAATTTGTTAACTTACGTCTGTGTATAGCTTGGTTTTCTGCAATGGTTGGGTCAATTTTGCTTGTCCAGGTATGTAGTAGCCAAACCACTAGGAGAAAAAATGAAAATATCTGGTAAACTTTGATGGTAATGATCCACAAAAAATGAATGATTTTTTAACAACCAACAGACATAGCAAGAAATGTCAAAAGTGCTGAATAATTAGTGTGCTATTGTGTTTATAATACATCTTACTTCGCTTTCTTTTGGGTCAACCATTGTGTCTTTCAAGAATTTCACCATCACAAAGTTTTTCAGCTTCATCAAATTCAACTTGTACGATGCATTGTATGTCTGTGAAGCAAAAGAAACAGATTGTAGGTTTGGGATCTGTTGCTTTGTTCCTGAATATGTGACCCTTTAGACAACAGTAGACTTGTTGTCCAAAGGGTCACATATACAGTTGACATCTTGAGTTCTGAATCAAAATTTGTTCCAGATAGTAAATGTTAGAAATAGCTGAAATTCAAGGCACTACATGTTTCCATGCAGTAGATGCTTTACCTTTCCCTGGTTGATATCTGCCAAGAATACACTTTTCTGTCTGTATTCCTCTTCCTTTGTGGGGTCATGCCAATACTCAGCTTGAACAAGGCTGCATTAATAGAGAAAATCGATAGATTTGTGCACAAGCAAATGAATAAACACAGAACTACAATTTCTTTAAAAACTTCAAAGTAAATTTTGGACTTGAAATATTATACTCACTGGTTCTGAACCCAACTGCAAAAAAAGGAAAGAATAATTGTCATTATCAAATGCTTGGGCAAATAAACAATTGACAGATAACTCTGAGGTCATTTGTGTTAAAGCATGATCGGTAATAGCACAAAAGTCACAAACACTTGGGAAAAAGTATTGTCAGTCACTTCCTACATAATCTTGTATTCTTTCGTTCTAGTTTTGAATTTCTGTTCTGTTCTGTTCTGTTGATTTACATTCAAGACTGCATTTTTCTGCTGGATTGAATCTTAATAAGTACAACAATTTTTTACCTTAAGTAGGCTCCATAGTCAAGCAATTTTCTTACATAATCACACAGGGTGGAGTTCTCTCCCGGACAGTGAGGAAAGCCAAATACACCTGTAGAGACAACATGCACGATGAAGTGGTCAAGTGGTATTTTAACCTTGCATATTTGATTGGGTAGATCTTATGAGTCCTTCTTTTAGAACTAACCTTGGTGTTGGCCTCCAAATGAAATCAGATTGAGCATGGGAGGGAATGGACATCTCTGGGCAACCGCCCGCCTGTAATGCACATACAAATCTATCAAGACTCATAAAATATACAAATATATAACTTGTATGGTCCATTGTTAGTGATTTATTTGAGATAGCAAGTGTCAAATGTGTAACAAGCAGCCTTGGATGCATCTAAATTTGATTAGATATTACATATGTATAAGAGGAAATAAAGCATGGTGCATTGAATTCAGTGTATTACTGATGCCCGATGTTGGTCGAGCTAAGAGAAGAGCTAAGTCTAATTCCACACTTACAAAAACTGACCACCCTGTGAAAAACCCATGGCATTGTAACCGTTTTTGAGCTTCGGGTCAGTTGCAAGCTTCTTGCAAACCATCTCAACTTGGGTATTGGCATTCAAGAGGAATCCGTTTTCAACATCCTGTAAGATATAATTGTTAAATGACAGAGCAGAAGGGACCAGATGCAACACTTCAACTATACTAGGACTTCGTATTCAAACTGCACTGTTGGTACAAAGCGCAAAGCACTGAAAAATAAACATGTAATTCATTACTGGTTTAATCATGGATGGTTATTTAATAATGATACCTGCATAACATTGTCTCCAACCATCAGTGATCTCACGTAAACTGCATTTCCGACTTTCTTCTCCACCATTGCTTTGATTGACCCCATGCTGAGGGGGTTACAGCAAGAGTCCCCTGCAAAATCAGGGGGCTTTTAACAACACCACATAACATTGTTATATTTCGTAGGTACATATAATATAGTTACAATGCTTGATGAACTAGACCAACTGGGTTTCACGGTAAGTTTAAGAAACCATTTTCAAAACAAGCCTTGAGAATGATAATGATTGAAGTAAGGTTTTTCTGCGTGCGACCACACCACTAGTCAACCTTTAGACAATAATGCAGGTGTGATCAATAGATCTATGGTGATATTTAAACCTCGATGTGCGAATCTGAAGACAAACAACAAGTGGACTCTGCTGATTTGACCTCAGATGAAAAAAAATAGTTCGCCTCTTACCCATTCCATGCCAGATGACAACAGGAACAGGGCTTGTCGCAGGTGCTGCATGAGAGCCAAGGGCTAACAGCAAGATGGCAAGAAATTGTCCAAGCATCTGTTCAGTTGTACAGAAAAATAAAAGTATGCTTAAATTCTCCTCAAAGAAATAACTTTACGCGTTGATGTTATTTCTCCTGGCAAAAAATGGGTAAACAAAACAACACAGCAAAAAGTCATGTGAGTTTTACAGTTGTTGCTGTTGTTGGAATATTGCTTCAATTTGCCAGAGATGGGAAGGAGGCTAACACGTGCTGAAAAATTCAGAAATTGTAAAAATTCGAGGAACTGACTATACGCGATTATTTCCCACTGAATATTAGTTCTAAAGACAAAACAGACATGGCCAAGCCGAAAAAGAAGACAAATGATGACAGCAGGAACAGAAAGCCGGCTAAAAGCAGCACTAGTGTTGGTGAGTAAATATAGATTTACAGCTTTACTGTCATGTTTGATGTTTTAACCATCAGGCCTAGCCATTCGTTCTTTAGCAGCACGTGCCACGTGGGCGTGATTATCTGGGTGTCATGGCATATTTTGCTTACATATCAATTATAGATATGCTGTAATGTTTCAAACCAACGCACCCCTCTGATATAACAACCCTTTTAAATGATATTTTTGCAATAAACATTGCCAAGAAATGCTGCTTCAGGAAATAACACCTTCTTGTCTTACTGGATGTAATGTACCTTTGTCCTTTGAATAAAAATGCCCTTCAACATAATGTGAAACTGAGGTGAGAAGATATGTCTTCATTGATCATATCTTCTCAACAATCAAAACAAGGTCAACAATTACACTTTTTAATATCATTGAGTGCTAGTTATATGTAAATTAGAAGCATATTTTGTCCAGGAATCCTTGAACCATTTGCGCTAGAGGGCTGGATATTGTCTTAAAATGGTCAGAAACTCCTAATTAGTAGGATTTGACTCTTTGTTAGTCATATTTGTTGACTTAACATTTGTAATATTTTGCTATTTTTTTCCATTAGAACGAAATAAACCTGCTGTTGGGTCAGCAATGAGATCAAAAGCCACAGTAAAAAGACTTAAAATGTATTCATCTGGGAAACCGAAAAGGCAAGACTGTCATAAACTCCAGCTTTTTTCTTCAGTATTCTCCTCCAACTGTTTTTTTTAAACTTTTATTTTTGCTGTAGTTCGCTATAGTTTCATGGCTCTGTATTAGCTTGTTTCAGTATAGTTTTAGCTGTATTTATAGTTTGCTATAGCTCTGTAGCTTTATAGTTTTATCGCTTTATGTTAGCTATAATTCTTTATAGGTCTAGAGCTGCTTTTTTGCTATAGTTTACTATCATGTGAAATAGCCTCTGCTTATTGCAGGAATGCAAGTGGAAAAATAGTAGAAGCTGCCGAATTTCAACAAAGTGTCAAGTCAGGAGAAGTTGCCAGGGTTGCTCCAAACAGAAAATGGTTTGGTAAGCTTCTGCTAATGCTATCATTTAGAATTGGATATCTTTGGGCTTCCTTTCTTTGTTATTTCTCTTTTTTAAGTTGTACACATTCATCTGCCTGAAATTAAGGCTGCATTCAAGTTCAAGTGGAACTGATGAACTTGTTACTATTGTGTCAATGTAAAGAAATGTTTGTGCATGAAAACCTGCCCAAACTAGTAGGTTAACGTGCAGTTGACATTTGTTATCTCAAACCCTTAAGGGAATGTGGTTTTTTCGAGAGCTTGAAATGATACATGTCCAAAATATACTATTCAAAAACGAAGAGAAATAGAAAATCATTGAAGAAACAGGCAGTCGAGATTTTCCTGTACCTTTTTAGCAGTCTTATAATATATGATACTGGTTAACAATATTATTACATAATGATTTACTTGTTACTAATATACCTAATTTGTTCAACAAAAATTGTTTGCGATGATATCTGTATGCGGTGTATTTAAGAGTATTAAATTTGTCTCTCTTCAGGTAACACAAAAGTAATAACGCAAGGAGCATTACAGACATTTCAAAAAGAATTAGGTAATGTCGTAAAAGACCCCTACAAAGTAAGTTGCATTATTGTCTTTTCAATTGAAATAATTTGAGGAATTATCACCAACATCAAGATTGGTATTGATGATTTCAAAGTTCAATTTGTTGTTGTTTTAATAGAGTCAGTTGTAATATGTTGTTATTTTTAATAGAATCAGTTGCAATATGTTGTTGTTTTTGTGTGGTCTTGAGATGGTTACTTGGAGTTTAATCACTTTTGCAGGTTGTAATGAGAGCAAGCAAGCTTCCTTTATCACTGCTGCAAGACAGAAAAAAGGTGGTGCAGTTAACATCCGTTATCTTGAACTCTCAAATTTAAATTTGCTTGGGATCGCAAAATTTTGAAATGATTAATGTCCCATCTATACCAGTTTGAGGGGGAATAGAAAGTCATTTGAGAAAGCAAGTGTTCCATACAGTGGTCAAGCGAATGTCAACTGTACTCTTTATTGGTCTTGGTCATGGAGCATTCAAAACGTTTTTGATGCTCCCTGGCTCTCAGCGATCCATTATTAAGATAACTAATTCCAATAGAAGGATATGGTGAAAACAGACTGTTGCCTCCTTATCAAAACGAACACATCTAAGCACAAAGAAACAAATCTTTCTTCATATTTAGAGTATTATTTTTCCTCCTTTTCATCATGCCCGCCACTTCGGTGCAAGGTAAGATAATTTATTTGTATTTCTCTTCAAGACAAGTCGCGTTCATCTTCTTGATACTGAGAGTTTTGGCAACACGTTTGGACCAAAAGCACAGAGAAAACGACCCACATTCAAGTCAGCTGATATGCAGGTTTGATATTCCAGTCTTACTAGACAGTTGCCTTAATGTCAGGCCCGAATTTTAATTCAATAGCCGAATGACTTGCTGTGCGGGCTTTTGCTGGCCAATTTCAAATGTGGCATGACGCATGTGTGTAGAGCGTAACTAACGGTAGATGACTAATATCAACGGGTGAAGGGTGACCATATGTCTGGTGCGTTGATTCCTTTGACCTTATGCTATTCTCCACTGCTAGCAAGCGCTACTGTAGACTAGCGGTAGCGTTCCTGCACACTAAGCTCGGGACCACTGGTTCGAAACCCGACGGGAGCATTTACTTTGTGTTTTAATCAATTTGTAATTTGAATGGCGTAAAGGTGGACCTGTATGCGCCGTACCCTAGATTGGCTACTACGCAGGAGCTTGCATGACGTAATACTACTGGCAGTGTCTGGTGTATCAGTTAGGGTTAGGGTTTGGGTTAGGGTTAAGGTTAGGGTTAGGGTTAGTATGCCCTAAAGGTGGGTGTGTATGCGCAGTGGCGTATATAGGTTACTGCGCAGGAGTATGCATGACGTAACACCACTGGCAGTGTCTGGTGCATCAGTTAGGGTTAGGGTTAGATTGCCCTAAAGGTGGGTGTGTATGCGCAGTGCCAGATATAGGCTACTGCGCAGGAGTATGCATGACGTAATACTACTGGCAGTGTCTGGTGTATCAGTTAGGGTTTGGGTTAGGGTTAAGGTTAGGGTTAGGGTTAGTATGCCCTAAAGGTGGGTGTGTATGCGCAGTGGCGTATATAGGTTACTGCGCAGGAGTATGCATGACGTAACACCACTGGCAGTGTCTGGTGCATCAGTTAGGGTTAGGGTTAGATTGCCCTAAAGGTGGGTGTGTATGCGCAGTGCCAGATATAGGCTACTGCGCAGGAGTATGCATGACGTAATACTACTCACAGTGTTTGATGCATCGGCTAGGGTTAAGGTTAGGGTTAGGGTTAGTGTGCCCTAAAGGTGAGTGTGTATGCGCAGTGGCATATATGGGCCATATTTAAGCCAGTTTTTTACAACAGCATCAAACGACCTGCCTATAGTTTTGTGTGGGTTCCTTGCTGGGTAAATATTACCGGTACAGGTGTACGCGCACTAACATTTTCACGTTTGTCGTCATACTCTAAATAATATATTTATGTTTCTAAGAACTGATATATATGTTTATTTAAGAATTTACACAAGGCAATATTATAATGTATGATGACGATTGGTCATAGTCAAGTTATTATTAATATATAGTTTTTTGTTTACAGGAGCTTGCCGAAGCTGCGAACAAATCCGCAGGTATTGTGCGCATGCGTAATATAATGAACACTTCATGCAACAAAGTCACGCTGTATTTTGAGATAACTTTGTCGAGAGCTTTCTTTTAAGATCGATTTCAAATTTATTGAAGTACCAGAGTTAGACTCGAACTGCTTTGCATAGCTTGCAAGTCTTTATGATGGGTGTTTGATTAGTTTTGTGTTTTGCCTTTCTCCAGATGCTTATGATACAGAAAAAGACAAAAGTCGTGTCGTCATCGACTTGGATGACGTCAGAAATGAGGCGAGGGAGTCAATCTACAACAAAGGACAATCGAAGCGGATTTGGAACGAACTTTACAAGGTGATGGTTGCGTTAATTGTGTGCTTTGATTTGCATTGACTCGTGTTGCATGTTCACTACAAGAGAGCTATATTTCGTTGAATCCCGTTAAAGCTTGGTTTCCATATAGTCGTTGAGGTTCGTTGAGGGTCGCTCAAAGGATTAAAATCAACTTTGGACAATGTCTCTGTGTGAATTTTAATCAACGACTATATGGAAACTAGACTTAAGTCTGACGCTCAAGGGAGACAAAGAATCGGTTCGATTAAACGAATATCTGACTAAGCGAGTCTTTCAGTAAATATTTTGAATCCAGTTAAAATTGAAATTTTATCCGACCTAGTTCGAATTAGTTGGAGTTAGTTCGAGTTATCCGGGGTATGACTTAACGTGATTTAGCTGCATATGTTATGTGTACCTTTCGGTTAATAAAGATTTGCTGGAGTCTCACCAGGTTTGCTAACTCAGTCTTAGTTTCTTGAAATATTAATTCTGCTATGCTAATCTATATGTTTTTCTGCTTTTAGGTTGTTGATGCTTCTGATGTAATCATTCAGGTATGTGATAAATTTTTTAAATTATTTAGATGCCACACTGCTCTGTTATGCAATCTTATTAAGTTATATCAATGCCAGATTGAGAATTGTAAGAACTGTGAGGCATCTAAAACAATGATTGAACACAATTTAGTAAAATTCAGTGCGGTTTCTAAACGGTACAATCATCTAATTTAAGTTATTTACGCCGGAAAAGTATGAACTATGTCTTATCTATGAGGGATGAGACGTATCGAACAGGAATCAAACACAGTGTAGCTCAGCATAGTGTATTTCAAAGGCAATATGTTTCTTCAAAAGCCATAATATTCTTTATTACACAGAGATGACAAAATCCTTTCAACATCAAGGCTTTTCCATAAACATTGTGCCATTTAACGTGATATGTTTAAAGAATTTAGCAGTTAAACACGTTTTGTTTATCATCCTCGTTTGCAGGTTCTGGATGCCCGTGATCCGATGGGAACAAGATCAAGACACATTGAGAAGTACATGAGAGACGAGAAGCCACACAAACATCTAATTTTTGTTCTGAATAAGTGCGACCTAGTGCCAACATGGACCACGGTGAGTTGTCAACGTAATATGGAGAAATGCTTCTTCGTTTCATAATTTCTCATCTGAAGAAATGTTCTCGATCTTTGATAACTATTTTCGATTTGCAAAGGCTTTTCTCAATTTCGAAAATTTTTGAATTGCTTTTTTGTGGACAAATTTCGACCACTGTAAGATTCAACTATATAGTGACTTCATATATCAACGATCGTGTAGGTTATCAAGTAGTTATGAGAAGTGATTTCTAATGATCATTGATGTGATTATTTGTTTGTTTTTATAGCGTCGTTGGATTGCCGTCCTCTCTGCTGAGTACCCGACTCTTGCTTTTCACGCAAGTGTGCAAAACCCGTTTGGCAAAGGCGCTCTCATTCAATTGCTTCGACAGTTTGGCAAAGTATGTGTTAGATAACAGCCTTATTATGCTCCCAGACACCTCCTTATATGAGCCTAATCTATACACACCTGTGTATTCTTGTAATTTATCTTATGATCCTTCTACACATGATCCTGGCGCTCGTGCATGTTATGCAAGGTGAACTTAATAAGCATGTGCATCTAGGCTTACTACATCGAGTCCCAGTGGCTACGCTCGAATTTTCTCTCGAGTATATCGCATAGCGACTTATCAGTTCGACGGTCGCTATGTGATATACTTAAGACTCAATTTAGTAAATCTATTCACATTGAGCTTAGTGTTGTCTTGGTGTATCTGTGAGAATTTATCAGCTGTTTTTCCCCTTAGCTTCATTCAGATAAGAAGAATATCAGGTAGGTTTTGCTCATATTCTTTGTATTTTATCTGCATTATTTGATGCATGGATAAGATCACAGGTGAAATGTAATTCAAACCCGGAATAATGTCATGTTCTTCATGCAGTATTGGATTCATTGGGTACCCGAACGTTGGTAAAAGCTCCATAATAAATACATTGAAGAAGAAGAAAGTTTGTAAAGCAGCACCGATTCCTGGCGAAACAAAGGCAAGTGTGACTATGCAATCTCTATTAAGCTAACTGCTCTCTTAACGTGTTGTCGTTCATATTGTGGGCGTTTTTAATCAGTTGTCTATCCCGTTCACAGGTCTGGCAATATGTTACACTGATGCGCAAGATATATCTAATAGATTGTCCTGGTGTCGTTCATCCTTCTGGTGACTCGGAGACAGAAATTGTCCTTAAAGGCGTGGTAAGTAGATGATCACAATGAATGCAGTTTATTAACTTTTTCGCCAGCAATGAGTTTACTATGGCAGTAACTTTGGATATCTCGAACTCTTGAGATGTCGAGCGATTTGTTGATTTGTTTTGAGAGTTTGAATTAGCGAGATTCGACGGTATATGAACCTCTGTGTATTGTAACAGACGCAACAAAGGTTGGTTGTGAAGATGGTGTGATAATATGTTCAGTCTGGATTTAACGTTGCCTTCTCCCTTCGTCTTTCACTGTAAGGTTCGAGTTGAAAATCTCAAGAACTGTTCAGATCACATTGACGAAGTGCTGAAACGAGTGAAACCTGAATACATTGCAAGAATCTACAAAGTCACTTCATATGACGATGTGAATGATTTCTTGGAGCAAGTTGCAAAGCGGTCTGGAAGATTACGCAAGGTGATACATCTATTTTTTTATTTGATTCAACGTCAGATCTCCCACAGTAAACACTTGCGTGGAAGAGCCAATAGATTAAGAGCCCTTCCGGCTGATATCTTGCTCAAAACAATGTGATATTTAACGTCCGATAGCTCGAACAATGGTTAACTAAAGGAAGTTTCCTTTGAGTGTTTCACACATCGAGGCCAACCTTGTTGTTTAACACCAGTTTCATAAGCAGCTTGGTTTGTGTAATATGTTAAATGTTTTTGCATCTTGCAGGGCGGTGAAGCAGACATTGAGACTGTTTCCAGGATGATTTTAAACGATTTTCAACGTGGAAGGCTTCCTTACTTTGTCCCACCTCCAAAATCCGATTCCGACATAAGTGAAGAGAAACAACAAGACAAGAAAAATATAAAATTTGTTCCCGCTTCAGATAATACGAAGCAACAAGATAATGGCCCCGAAAAGGCGACAATTTTGGGTGTGAAACAGGACTTCAGTGATCTACGCGTGGAACCTGATTTTCTGGACTCAGATAAAGTTGATTTGGACGGAGAAGTTGAGATGCAAGGGGAAGATGAGGTTAAAGAGACTGTGATGAGTGGAGATGAATCAGGCGAAGAAGATGTGGAGGAAGATGCTTTGGAAGATGATAGTGCTGATGTTGGTGGCTTGGAGGAGAAAGAAGATGGCGATAAAGAAGAGAATTTGGTAGCAGATGGTGTTGAGTCTGGCGTTGTAGAGGATTGTAGCGAAATAATTGGTGATGACTCTGCAATTGTTGTTTCAAAGAAGAGTAGCGAAAGGGCGAGCAAGAAGAATGAGAAAACAGAGGGGAAGAAGAAGCGAACATCGTTTTACCAGGATGAAGAAGTATCTTTTTCGGTAATTAACGATTCAGATGAAGATTCGGATTCAGATTATGATGTTGATGAAGATTCAGCTTGTGACGAGGTTGTTGATGATGATGATGAAAGTGCTGGGGAGGACGCTGAAGATGACGAATTAGTCAAAGGAGATGAAAGTAGCCAAGAACAGTTGTTGGGGTCTCTATCTGCTGCGGAAAAGGCGTTTCTTGGAATAGAAGATGAAGATGATGATGATGATGATGATGATGATGACGATGATGATGATGATGATGATGATGATGATGATGATGATGAAAATGATGAAGAAGATAATGAATTAGAGGTTAAGGAGCATCAAAGAGAGGCTGTGTTGGAAACTGAAGAGAATCATCGTGACTTGATTGATAACAGCAATAATTATACACCAAAAAAGATACAAACGGAGGTCAATTATGAATATGGTATGTTTGGTTATCGTCATTATTGCCATTATAATTATAGATTTAATTATTATTTGCTTTTATCAATGTCATTCTTATTTCTGTTATCACTATCACCAGATTTGGTTATTGTGAACACGGGTCGCAGCATACTTGAACCAAACTAATTCATTTTCTTTCTGTGATTTTAGGAAAGACTAGAACATGGACAACTGGAAGTGATCGCTACAAGATATCACATAGTCCACACTTTCTTTGTGTCGAGGCAGCTGATGATGTATCGCCTAGCAGTGGTGTGTAGCTAGACTCACCACATTGCGTCCCTGTGCCTCACTCGTTTTGCTCGCTTGTGTTGAGCGAGTTGCGAGCGAGGCTTTGGGACGTAATGTAATGAATCTAGTGTGTATCTATGGCTCTACCGTTAATATGTTTGTTAATAAGAATAGGAGTTTATCATGTTGCGACTTTTCCCACTTGCCCAATGGTTTGAGAAGTATCTTGTGTGGCATTTGCTTGGATGTTTTATGATGTTGGCCTGTTTATTTTATTTGTAGGCTTAGATAATTCATGGAGTACGCGTGGACCTAAGAAAGCTGCGAGCAAGAGGCGAACAAAAAGGAGAAATGAAGAAGATAGTGATGACAGTGACTCTGGAAAAAGGAGGAAAAAGGTAAAGTTGATTTTATACCCTCTTTCTCTTTAATAAATATTATTTTTATGTAATTGCTTATTTATACTTATCTCTAATTCTGTGCTTATAGTACCTTCACTGATTGTTTATATTTTTCTTATTTGTAGTCTTTTCTTTTTTAATTAATCCTCTTTGTTTTCCTTTCATTTTTAATTGCTTGCTTATAACCTTTTTTCTAATTACTTGTTTTTATCTTCTTTCATCTTTAATTGTCTGTTACTCTTTGCAGAGTGAGAAGCGAATGACGACAAATAAGATGAAAATTGGCACACATTATTACACAAAGGCAAATGTAAAAAATAGGAATAGAAACAAGAAGAGTGATAACAACAAACAGACAAATTCGTCTAAGAAGAAAAGAACTCGAAATAAATCAGGTAGAAATCGAAAGTAAGCATCAGAAAGAACTGTTCACGCCTCCATCTTTGGCAATGCAGATTTGGTATAAACTTTAGAAACAAATTATGTCGGTAGATGTTTTTGATTTTAATTTTAATATTTTGTGGATTCCGGACATGTGTGTTAGGATAGGACAAAGGCTTGATGCCTGTATAAAGTTTGCTATTATTTAACACAAATATCTGAACTTTTGGCAACAAAAGTCAACCCGGCATTTTGTTTTTATATTGTAAACACCTGTTATTTCATCCAAGCAACAAATGAACCGGGAAATTATAATGGGACGTTTCTTTCGGTGATTGGTTGAAATGTAAAAGTCTATATGCAAATTATGTATTTTTACATCAAATATCAAAGAATTGCGTCCCTCGGGACCGAAATATGTGCCTTGTCTATCTCTTGATAGAACAACCAATTTTGACCATGGCGTTTCGCTCTGACGACCTGGCTATTTTTCCTTAGAATTTATCTTGCAGTACAAGAAGAAATACAAGAGGTTTCTTCGTTAAGCTTTAATTTTTGTAAGTTTTCTGTTCAATTGTTTTATGTTTGTTTTAATTTATGAATTGCTTCATATAATATTTTGCTTATCTCATGTTTTTCGATATTTTTTGCAGTCCAAAGCAGTTAGAAATTGAGATGGTCTGGTTTTCCTTGAAAAAAACTGGCTGCAGATTTCATTGGACTGACATATACCAAGCTTTGTAAGTTATGGTTGATAAAAGTTGTAATTAGTTTATTATGTTTAATTAGTTAATTCATTTTCAAACATTTATGAATAATCTTCAGCTGTTGCGAGTTACGTTAAGTATCGTCGGTTTAGTGGGACGTGACTGGCCTAATATTCCAGATGCAAGAATTGAAAACAGTGTCATATCAATTGAACAAAATCATCATTTATGCTTCAAAGTCTTTTTCAAAACAACCAATGCAAAAATTAGAATTCTCCTAAAAGTTCTTAATTTAAATCTTTAAAGAAATATATACAAAATAGAACTTAGCAATATAAGAAACACTAATATCTACAACAAAAAACTGATGATCTGGTTTGAGGAAACCAACTATGATAAAATACAGTTTGTGATGCTGATTTCAGCAATAATTGCCTACAAACACTTTTCATAAGAATACCTTAAATTTTTCGAAATATACCGAAATAATTGTTATTCATAAATTTTCATTATTCTGTTGGGGAATTTTTATTCTTATAAAAAGTGTGCGATAGGCTCTAAAAATTCTAGTTTTTATTATAGAATCTCATTCAAGATCTCAACAGTTCTCGATCAGTAAATGACATCCTAAACGTAAATAAAAAAACTTTTCCATTAAGCGCCCATCAATACACTTTATAGTCACTTATTTGAAGTATTACGGAATAAATTGTAAAAACGTCAGTTTAAAGATGCAATTTCAGTATGACAAGGCATGCCAGAATGGTAAAGTAAATGGTTGGTATCGTGGGTCGCATTGCAAATGAATGTACTGTTTTTGATTGTTTGGAGCCATCTGAAGAGTCAGCTCTGAGTTGGGACTGGCGTTGTGATGCAACTTCGTTGTCGGATGGACAAACGACAAAATCACCTTTGATGTTCAACGGAAAACCGGGCACAGAGTACATCTGTCTGCTATCGTACCTGTAGAACTTTTCATCTGAAATACAAGCAGGCGTTCGTTAGCAAAAGTCTAACCAGCTTTTTATCTTTTTGTACAAGGAAAGTCCAGACGTGGAAATGGCTCTTAGATCAATATTTGCTGCATTTCTGTACCTCAGTGAACGTGGATATCTTAATAAGTTTCTTAGTTACCGTAAATCCTCGAATAAGCCCCTACCTTCGAATAAGCCCTCCCCTCGAATAAGCCCCCATCCTGATAATCATTTGCAACCATATTGAGCCCAAGTTTCCAGACATTGAAGTTGTTTAGTAAATGTATTGCAAATAGCAGCAAGTTTAAACCAATAACTTCATTTATTGGCTGCATCGTACAGCTTTTATTTTGCATAATACAATAATCAGGCTAAAATTTCGTTTTTGCAAATAAGCCCCCGGGGGCTTATTGCAGGATTTACGGTAGTTATCTAGTGGACCAGTGATGTGTGAAAATCATCGCTACTTACCCTTGAAGAAATAGATGGCTTTGTTATTCCATTGAAATACTGCATTGATATTATTTGGTATTCCCTTGAATGCCTTCATGCTCTTAGGATAACCCGCATCGATGCTGCCTTTAACGGCATCGTACCTCCAGAATCTGTCTCCCTTGAAGAAATACTGCTTTGATGTTCCTCTCCAAGTCAATGCAGCATCTAAATTGTGCATGTCTTTGTGTAAGCCGTATTTGGTGATGGGATGTGGTCCAGATTTCAAACTTCGGCCTTTGTAGATCCAATATCTGCGAGAAGAGAATTCATACATTAATGATAAGAATCTTCACGATGCGTAAAAGATTTACTATTGTATCATTTTCGTTTACAGGAGCGTGAAATCTGGAAGCCAGAAATCCGCAGAGCAGGAAAAAGAATGTACATATGTCCGCATTAGACAATATGTTTTGTTTGACGCTGCGCAGAATCTATTTAAATGCAGAACGGAGCAACTATCTAAAGGTGAGTGTTGTTAATTGTAATTCTATAATTGTACTTGATAGCCAAAGGGTTTAAGAAGATGAAGGCTTAGATGAAGGAAGAGAGTATTTGCGATCCTTACGCTTCTAATGACTATTGGGGCTGATGTTTGTGGCATAATTTGGCCATGATAGTATTAAATAAGTTAGTGTTTAGCAGTGGACAATACAGTGCTAAAACGTCCAAGATAGGGTATGGAATATTTCAAGAAAAAAGGGCTGACTGCGCCAGGTTCTACTCACTTATCTCCGTAAAAGAATACAACATCTCCATTTTCAGTTTTCATAGCAGCATCAACCTTTGTCATTCCACGAGGGAAAAATGACGAAATTTTATATGGTCCATATTCGACTCGTAACGATTTACTAAGAATGAAGACATTGTCTTCATTAAATACGTATGTTCTGTTGTCACCGCCAAGAAGTATTGCTTGGATTGTGCTGAAGCATTTTTCGACTTTCTTTGGCGTTTGTTTTTTCGGTGTAGTTTGGGGTACTTGGGTTGGATCTGGTTTGTTGGGGATTGGTTTGCTGGTTGCAACTGGCTTGGATCGTGCACCTGTGGTAAGAACACAATATGGTGATTAGAAATGGTTGCTGTAACAATCAGTAATGAATATACAAATAATCCTCTGCAGAGCTTTTGTGGTTGGAAATTTACTGGCAGATTGATGTTTTGAAGTCATGTAAAGCTGGAATGCCAAGAATCTATATACCGTATTTCCTCTATTTAGCGCCCACCCTGTATTGACCGCCTCCTCTAATAAGTGCCCACCCAATTTTGCAAAATATTTAATAAGTGCCCGGGCGCTTAATAGGGGAAATACGGTAACTTTAGAGACAATCTCTGAAAAATGCATTATTTTGGTAGAATTTGAGAAAAAATTGTCTGAGGGACATTTAGGTTAACATGTCTGTAACTTACCGTAAAGAGACTGGATGCCAACAATGTCATCATGCTGTAAGTTTGGGTCATCCCCTTTGTATCCTTGATACCATGGATACATGACAGCTCCTAGTTTATTTGAGTGTTCAAGGCCAATGCTGTGTCCAAACTCATGCAGTGCAACCCAGTAGAAATTTGTGCCACTTGCTGATCGCAGTGTGAAGTGTTCGTCATCGTCAAAATGAGCATCACCCGACAGACCTTTACCAAAGATAAGAAAGAAATTTTAGAATTTTAAAGCCCATCTTATCATTTTCAAATGACACAGAGTAAAAACGTAGCCCCTGCAGTAAAATGTTTGACTGACTTGCATTGGCTTACCTTCGTTGTTCATAGGGTAGAACGCATGAGCCAACGTGCCACCTCTACCGTCAAATTCGTAAGGATCTCCATGTCTCCTTCGAACAAAACTGATACGAATATCTGCATTATCTGATGTTGTTTCAACAAAATCCAGATTAGTGACCGCCATCCATTTACCAAGGGTTGATGCTATTGTTTTCTTAACATCTGCAGGAGCCAAAGGGTTCGATGCTAAAGAGTACTGCATAATCTTGTACGTCAGTTTCTAGAAATAAAAAAACGATTTATTAAGTTTTAAGAAATAGTTATACCCATGTTATTGAGCCAACATTTGCCAACAAATTTTGTCCACGGTTTGATTCTATTTTAATAAAAGTAGAACTAATATACCTGTTTGCGCCACTTTGAGCCCTGGTGCACGTATCTCTTTGCCCTGTTTGGTTTAGAAGGGTCTTTCATTCCACATCTTGGTGCTTGAAGTTTGGCTATTGTCTCCTTATCTAACTTTCCTGTCACTTTTATGTGTGCAAATGTCTGGAATTTCTTGATGGCTTCGTTTGATTGCAGGCTGGCAGAGCCTGAACCACCTCCACTTAGGTAACCATATTCTTCTAATTTAAGCTGGAAATTGACAAGGATATATTTTTGTTATTAAGCTCAAAATTAAGTTCAGAGCACAGTACACAGTTGTTGGTGTGAAATAAGTAAAAAAATAATTTAGTATGAATAAGGTTTTGGGCACAGCTTGAGACCAGCTTTCATTTTTGATTAGCAGGTACACATGGTGAATGAAAATAGGTCTTATCATATTTATAATTAATGCATTGCATACAGAACTTGTAATATGTATATGGGCACGTCAGTATGCTCCCTGAATCCTGCTTTTCCACTGTGACATACGCGCCAAGAAATAATAAACCTTTGATATTAAACAATGGACATTGGCAAGGGGCCCGTTTTGAAATGAAGAAACAGTTCCAGTTTGCAAATACAGTGCTTAAAATAGCATAACAAGTTTCCTGTTCACGTTATCGTATTACGAACGCCGCTAGAGGGTTTGGATCGATGCCAGGGAAAACCTTGATAAGGAAAGGAATTCATATTACATGGAAAACAGCAGAAATTAAGTATATCGAACCATGATCACATGTTTTTGAAATTACGAAAGGAATATTTTGGGTTCTGTTCTGGCACATTACCAAAAAAAGAACAGATATGAACGAAATTATCTACTGCCAAAATTAAAATGTTTTATACCTGGAGATTAGTTTCCTCCCTATAGATACTAGTTCTGTAAATAGGTTGCTTTTAAGGAAAAATTGATTACCACATCCTTATGTTTACATGAACCATTCCGTTTAAACTAATTAAACAAAAATAAACGAAATTCCACAGGACAAATTATCTTCGTCGCAATTATCTTCAACACTTTGTGAATGAAAACAACATGATAACTGCATAGGCCAACTTACCAAAGACTTCGTGATGTCATCGTAACTTGACACACAACCAAATAAAATTGTTAAAGTTGTTGAACAAATTATTAAAGTTGATATCTTTATTCTATCCATATTTCGGATCACACGTACAGGGACACTTTCAGATTGTGAGTGAATGAGTTGCTTGCCCCGCCTGAGTGGTCAATTTATATGCAGCGGAGAGCCGTGCATGAGTAATACAATGAATGACATGAAAAAAATCTTCAATGACGATCCAGTGAGATCATTGTGAAGTCGGCAACTGAGATAATTATTTTATTGTTTTCGCGTGTTGGGATAACCCTTTCAGGGAATCCTCCAAGCTAGTACCCAGTTTTTTTAAAGGTGACGTTTCCTGTTTGTGGATGACGCATTGGTGTATCGCGGTGGTGTCTTCAACTCGCGGCATTTTAACTTCTTTATATGGCAATTCATTGCAAGAAATCAATTAAATATTCATGTCATGATGCAGTTTAGTTAGCGGAAGATAATAAGAAATCAGGACAATAATAACAACAAAGATTTACAGTTTCCGCATCTCATAATAGCCAGGAAATTAGCTACTGCGATCCTTATTTAATTTGAAAATAATAGTATTTGTCAAGAGGTAAGTTTATGACATTATAGGCTGTTGCTACATGTTAGATTGGATAGAAGGATTTAGTTTAAAAAGAGAGATGAAAAACATCAGAGTCGATTTGCAATATATACTCAAGTACAAAGCCTCGCCTAAGAGTAGGAGGGACAAAGTGACAACGGAGTCCTCCCCTAAGTCCCAATCCACGCCTTGTATAAGTTTCAAGGCTACTTTGGCGGCTCCAAAGAGGCTTTAGAAGGACATAGCAAAATGGAGATACATTACTACTGCTGAATTCGTGTGGTCTCAAGGATCAACACTTGGTCCATATTCTATTGATCGTTTTTGGATACCCGGGCTCCACTCTTGCTGTCCATGGATCGATTCGGTAATAATAAGGCCCTTGAAGACAAAATTCACAATTATAAGGCTTTATGAACGTCTTGAGATTTTGATATTCAAGACAAGCCTTATTGTCAATGATAATCAGATGAAAGGATGAAAGTTCATCATCTAATTAGCAGAGACTCTATTCAAGGCTCTTAATTAGAATTTAGTTATTCTTGGATTGGAGTCATGGGGAATAGGAAAGGCTTCTATCGTTTAAAACGATAACGATGCAAAGACAGTATAAAAATAATAAACATTGCATCCTTATGTAAATGATAAACATTGCATCCTACGCGGGTATGGTAAATGATAAATTGAGCCAGGAACGTCGAGATGTAACTATAGTTTTCGTATCATTATGAAATAATACTTTGGTTGATGGAGGTTTTCTGAAAGCTGAGTTGATATACGTTGATGGTTAATTACACCATTATAAGTTTTCTGCTTTTTAAGAAGTAGGTCACTATGTGCTTACCTTTAAAAAAGTATGTAGCCCTGTTTCTCCAAGTGATTGCTGAATCGACATTATTTGGAAGACCTTTCCAAATTGACGAAATCTTTTTGGGATAGCCAACATCCACTTTTTGCTTCTTCTCGTTAAACCTCCAGTAGTATTTTCCAGCAAATAGATAGGTATTTCTGTAAATTCCAAAAGTGACAACCGCATCAAGTCTTTTCACGTATGGTGGTAGTCCCAAATCGTAAATGGAACCTGTCGTAAGCAGTGATGCCTTGTTTCGAAACGTTGCATATCTATTGTTGAGAAAATGGAGAATTAAGATCGTTCACGTATAGCAATAACAATACTTAAGTTATACACCAGCCCTTAAGAATCCCAGTCCTAAAGTTGACCACGAAAAATGGCACTCTTTCTCAAAAACTACTATATCAAAAACATATAAACGGATTCAGAATCAGCGCATTCGAATCTATAGTTTTAGCGAATAAAAAATAAAGTGTAGAGGCACTTTAATGTGGCCGGAGAGGGCTTGCAGGCTTCACTTCCAGTGGGTTGCCTCCACGTGTCTTTGACGAATGTTAACTTTTCCAAGCACTTTAGCTTGACACCCAGGGCTTGATATTAGGAATCTGGGAACAGCAATGCAGGACGGAATGGTGCGGAAAGGGATTTTCAATGGTTTTCCGACCGAACATAACAAGGATATTGAAGGGTGATGATGATGATTACTTATGGGAACACCAGGATCAAAACATGAAGATTCATTATTGTACTTCTGGTACGTGTAAGGGCTATATATTCTGAAATCCCTTCATCTTAATAACTTAATACATTGCAAACAGACATCAACTTACTTTTGTCCCGAAAAAACCACCAGCTCTTTGCTTTTTCTTCTTCTATAAGCTGCATCAATGGACTTCAATGAAAATCTCTTAAAAACCGACATTCTTGCTTTAGTTCTTTGTAGATTTTTCCCCAACGAAAACACTAAGCCATTTTGAATAACATAGGTGTTTTTCCTGTTTTTTGATAAGAATATGGCATCAAAGGCAGTAGGGCAAAATGCCTTTTTTGATTTCGACACGTCATTGTTTGTTGTGAGAACTGCCTTTCTCGTTGGCATTGTAAACGTTGTTGGTTCTATGGCATTACTTGAAACGATTGCAGTACTTTGAGTGGTGGAACTTGTTAGCTTTTTTGAACTCGAAGTCAATTTGGTCCGTGCAGAATTTCCAATGCTGTTGGATGTGTGCGGTGCCGATGTTGTTGTTTTCTCTATTGTTGTTGCCTTTGTTGTTATTTGTTCTATTTTTGCTGTTGTTTTTGCTGTTGTAAGCAGTTGCTTCTCTGGTTTATGTGCACTGTTGTGGGCCACGTTTGGGTTCGTCTTCTGTTTTGAAAGTTTAACAATTTGCGAAGAGCGGTGTGATATTTGTTGTTTTAGATAAGGCATTCCTAAAATCGAAAACTATGTATTTTTACAAATACACTTTTTGTCTCAAAAAGTGTTTGTAACAATTTGCATACACGTTTTTATTTTATAAGAAACCTAGCTAAGCCCTGCTAGTAAAAGTTTCTTAAATTTTCTATTGTTTTCTATTGTTAAGGAAACAATAGAACAAAAGAATCTATTGCAATTTAGCACAAATTCTACTAGTAAGTTTCTTATAAAATGGTTTCTTATAAAAAAAACGTGTATTGGTTTTCAATCCGAAGATGATGTAATCAATAACTACATCATACCGTACAACGATCTTATGGCTATGATGTCATCTGGTTGAAGAGGAATTGTACTCCCTTTAACATCGAGTATGTACTCTGTGTTCATGACTGACTGCTTTGTGTGCGAATGCATTAAGCCGAGACTGTGACCGATTTCATGCAATGCTGTTGCTGCAAAGTTGACCCCATACTTCCCATCGAAGGAGAATATCTCTGATGCGTCAAAGTGGATATCACCGCCAAACTCTGAAAGGATCATTTTAAATGCGAATAAAAGATTGTTACAAAACCTCGAGATTTTTACCAGTTTGTTGGCTTTAGAGCTTAAATGCTTGGTACAAAATTGAAAGCCGCAATAGTTCTAATATGTCCCGGCGGGCTTGGAAGTTCTAGAGGGGGCTTATTAGTTATTGTGGCTTAATAGTTATGGGGGCGCAATAGAGAAGGTGGTTTAATATCATTTTCAAGTAGACTTCCACAATTTCATCCTTATCACAAATTGCTTGCAATTTTGAAGACAAATGGGGCCTAATTCAAAACCTCGTTTCAATGGTGGCGCTTCTTAGAGTTTTTATGGAAAGTACTCCAGTTCCCTGATTTTATGCCACAAAGGAGCTATATACTGCTATGTGCTATAATCACGAACCGTAGTCCGAAGTTGGATAGAATGCATGGGCGATAATTCCACCTCTTCCATCAAATTGCATGGAGCAGTACAAATATTCACTGACGAGATGGCTCTCTGCGCCAAACTGAATCATTATGTCTGCTTTGCCATGGTCTATTCTCTTGAACATTAAATTGGTCTGGCGTGACCATGTATTGAATGCATTCTTTAATAGGAGTAGAGTATGAAATGCTCTCAGATAAGGCGAATAGTTTGTCAATCGCCAAGTGACTATCTGTGAATAATGAAAGAATATTTAAAAGTGCTTGTGTCGTGTCTCTCGAAAGGAAAAGGGGGCAGGAGGGCTGTGTTGTGTTGTGGTGCATTTTGCCGGAGTGAAGCATATGTTAGTGAAAGGTCGCTTGTTTAGCCTTGAGTGGGTGTTAGGTTGCTTTGAAGCTAGCAAATTAAAAGACACAGTTTTCATTATTCAGTGCTGGTGAATAATAAAGAAATGTGCAAGCATTTCATGAAATTTAGGTCTTCGTACTTCTTTGAAAGGGGTAGCAATAGGGGTAGTTGCATCCCAAGAAAATAACAACGACTAAAGCAGTAATTTCAGATTCAGCTTTTACTATTTAATTATCAAGACGTGAAATATTTTTAATTTTCTAGACGGCAAAGTCGGAATTCTACATTCGAATTTTTCAATTGTTTGGGGAATGTCGAAATCTGCAAAAACAACTCGTTTGAAGATTTTAATAAAAAATATAGGAACCGGTCTTGTTTGTTGATAATCTTTTCATAGATCCCATTATTATCATAATATCATTTCAACAAAATTGACATGCAAAACATTTTCGAATTATTTCATTACCCGTTTATTCCATTTCACACCACGAAGCACAAATCTTTTCTTTCTTACTCGCTGTTTAGATAGCGGCTCTTCTAAGTCCTTTGTTGCGCAGAATCTTCTTTCGCCTTTCTTTGGAATGTCATCAGAAGCAATTCGATTGGTCATACTTGTTGTCTGGAGGAAAACAGAAACTTTAATTATATTTCAATGTAAATGTTTGGCTTCTGAAGAAAAAGAAAACTGTTTGCAAACGTTATAGCGACAAAATTTCATCAATCTTATCCCTGTGACAACACTGGGTTATTACAATGATTGGTCACGCGATGCTTTTTGTAGAAGAGCTGTTGAGAGCTACAAAAATATACCCCACTACAACCCCACTAGCTACTGCCTCGTTACTTTTACATTATGTTACAGTTTCCTAAAATCTAGAAATGGGTGTGGTTAAGGTTGCCTTGAAAAGTTTTCTTAGTTGCAATTCTTAGAGTAGTTGCAATTCTCATTTTTCATTTCCCTCGTTTTTGTAGAGTATATTTGGGACATCCATTATTTCGAGCATTCGCCACCTGAAACAAATATTACTTTCCCTTAGGAGTTCGAGATAATGATTGCCAACTGTAATACTTGTTGTCGATTTCCAATCAGACTCAGAATCATTTTTGCGGACCCTTGTTGAATGTTGCTTGAATTGAAAAATCTCTAAATCGAAGTTGTTTCTTTTTTAATTGTTATTCATTAAATATTAATCATTTATTCTGCAGTTTTGATAACTGAATTCGCTAATGAACGTATTGGATAATTCCATTGTTTGGAAATCTGCATTTTGCACATCTTGCGCAACACACTATAGACAGGGAATTATCCCCTACAAACTAACAAACAGGGTAACCTTCAATTTTAATGTTTCACATGAAAGCCAAGACAAAGAGGATCAGAAATCCGAGATGGGACATTTCGAAAAAGTGACGGGGGTCACGTCATCGCTCATCAAAGTATTGCACCATTGGTCACGGTCAGAAAAAAATCAACTATCTTATATTGTAAACCTGAATATCTATTTAGAAAGAGCATAAAGAGTTATGCAAAAAATATTAAGGAACTTTATCTTTAACATAAACAGTTGAGGAGATATCGGCAGTCGAAAATGTTACAATTCAGGGGGTAAAAAAAGAAATGAAATTACCTGAATTCTCCAATATTACCAAAACATTGGCACAAATGTTGAACTACATATACCATCTCATTGATGGAAAGCATTTCAAGTTGATTTCAGTCAAAGAAATGTTTCAAAAACTGAGTTTACATAATGTACAGGGTGTCTGAATTCCTGACATTACCCCCCGATTTTTTGAAAAATCCATTTTTTAATGATTTGGGGTGAAATTTTTGATGTAGAGTCAACTCTGCTTAGGTTGAACACCCTAGGGAAGTGTGAAAATGCTTGAATTACAACATATTCGAATTGTAGAGGTTTACTTTTATAAGAATTAATTGTTTAGTGATCCTTAGGAACGGAGAATTCCGTTCGAAATAGGTAAGCTCGAACTACACGAGTCAGAATTATGCAGACATGACTGTAAATTGTATTCCACTAGTAAGAACGCATTAAAAATGCTTTTCTGTAGCAATTTGCTCTTCAATTAGACATCAACTTGTCAAATGAAAGCTAATAAGTCATCAAAATTAGGGGGTAATATCAGCATTGCTGAAACCAAAATAAAAAAATGAATTAAAGTGTATAGAAAAATTGTCAGCGAAAAAACCTCACTAATATTTTATGGTAGCCATTCGTCTCATGAGCTATCACTTGATACAAAATCGGAGACATCCCATTTGCTCTCCTTGCTTTCACTTAACTAAGAATCATTTTCGCTGGCGCCTTTTTATGATTGGTTACAAGCAGATTCGCTTGTCGGTCGATGCTTGTTGTTTATCTTGCTTTGCTTTCAAACCATTTATCTTTCCCTTTGATTTTCGCCTTACTCCTGGTAGTCTTTTCTCTCTTGCTTTCTTACATTGTGTTTGTAGATCTGCAATGTCAAATTCCTCGCTCGCTTCTGAAACAGGCTCCTTTTTCTTTTGCTGCACATTTCTTATAGGAGAAAATTGACTCCCGCAAACAATTCTGGCGGATGTGCTTTTGAATTTTTAATTTTCCAACCCCAAATTCTTAAAATCTAGTTGATCGATCATAAAATTGCTGGAATAATACCATTCGTATGGTGGACGGAGTCTTGGTCCGGTGGAGGTAATAGCAATGAAGGCTTATGCTTAAGTTATATATATATATGCGAATCCTAGTTTCAACAAAGTCTTTAAGCGTTATACCAGAATAGGCAGTTGAGCATATGAACTCTTTGACGTGGTCAATATCCTCTGGGGCTAGATTGCTTGTCAACCCAAGGGCCAAAAGTCTCACTGCCCTAGCACTTGAAAAAAGTAATGATGCTTTTGTTGTTTGTAAGGATACCGATGTGGTGGTTCTCTTTCTTGTTCTTCGTTGTCCAACACAAGTTATATTTCAACTATGAGTCTTGTGTCTGCTTCCTCGTGATTGCAGTCCTTCTCAATCTGTGTACGCTTTTCTAATCCTGTAGATGTTTTCCTCTTCCGTTATTACCCGGTAAACTTCTCGTCCTCAGAAGAGTCCTTGCTGACAATACAAAGACCAACTTACTTCTGGCCCTTGGGTTGACAAGCAATCTAGCCCCAGAGGATATTGACCACGTCAAAGAGTTCATATGCTCAACTGCCTATTCTGGTATAACGCTTAAAGACTTTGTTGAAACTAGGATTCGCATATATATATATAACTTAAGCATAAGCCTTCATTGCTATTACCTCCACCCACCGGACCAAGACTCCGTCCACCATACGAATGGTATTATTCCAGCAATTTTATGATCGATCAACTAGATTTTAAGAATTTGGGGTTGGAAAATTAAAAATTCAAAAGTACAGCCGCCAGTCTTGTTTGCGGGAGTCAATTTTCTCTTGTAAGAAATGTGCAGCAAAAGAAAAAGGAGCCTGTTTCAGAAGCGAGCGAGGAATTTGACATTGCAGATCTGCAAACACAATGTAAGAAAGCAAGAGAGAAAAGACTACCAGGAGTAAGGCGAAAATCAAAGGGAAAGATAAATGGTTTGAAAGCAAAGCAAGATAAACAACAAGCATCGACCGACAAGCGAATCTGCTTGTAACCAATCATAAAAAGGCGCCAGCGAAAATGATTCTTAGTTAAGTGAAAGCAAGGAGAGCAAATGGGATGTCTCCGATTTTATATCAAGTGATAGCTCATGAGACGAATGGCGACCATAAAATATTAGTGAGGTTTTTTCGCTGACAATTTTTCTATACACTTTAATTCATTTTATCTTGGTTTCAGCAATGCTGATATTACCCCCTAATTTTGATGACTTATTAGCTTTTATTTGACAAGTTGATATCTAATTGAAGAGCAAATTGCTACAGAAAAGCATTTTTAATGAGTTCTTACTAGTGGAATACAATTTACAGTCATGTCTGCATAATTCTAACTCGTGTAGTTCGAACTTACCTATTTCGAACGGAATTCTCCGTTCCTAAGGATCACTAAACAATTAATTCTTATAAAAGTAAACCTCTACAATTCGAATATGTTGTAATTCAAGCATTTTCACGCTTCCCTAGGGTGTTCAACCTAAGCAGAGTTGACTCTACATCAAAAATTTCACCCCAAATCATTAAAAAATGGATTTTTCAAAAAATCGGGGGGTAATGTCAGGAATTCAGACACCCTGCACATTGTGTAAACTCAGTTTTTGAAATATTTCTTTGGCTGAAATCAACTTGAAATGCTTTCCATCAATGAGATGGTATATGTAGTTCAATATTTGTGCCAATGTTTTGGTAATATTGGAGAATTCAGGTAATTTCATTTCTTTTTTTACCCCCTGAATTGTAACATCTTCGACTGCCGATATCTCCTCAACTGTTCATGTTAAAGATAAAGTTCCTTAATATTTTTTGCATAACTCTTTATGCTCTTTCTAAATATGTATTCAGGTTTACAATATAAGATAGTTGATTTTTTTCTGACCGTGACCAATGGTGCAATACTTTGATGAGCGATGACGTGACCCCCGTCACTTTTTCGAAATGTCCCATCTCGGATTTCTGATCCTCTTTGTCTTGGCTTTCATGTGAAACATTAAAATTGAAGGTTACCCTGTTTGTTAGTTTGTAGGGGATAATTCCCTGTCTACTACGCACTATGTCAGCTACACGAATCGTCAACCTCACCATTGAATCTAAATATTAAAGATCAACTAAGCTCAAATTTGATTTCCCGCTTTAAGATTACAGAATAAAACACTCGAAACTTCACTTTCATTATGGTAAAGGATGTCAACTTGTACAGTTTATACTTGCATAGCAAGGCATATACGTTGCGATTGATGCAAGATAATAGAATTGGCATTTTAGCTTGGTAAATTGCTTTAAGTTGCTTCTTTACAGTATGTAAGCAAGCAATGTTAGCGATCAAACAATTTTAGCAATCTCGAACGCGCGGTTGAGATAATACAGTCAACTCTGTCTAATTCGAGCAGCCTGGGGAAGCGTGAAAATGTTCGAATTAAAAAAAGTTCGAATTATAGAGGTTTGTTTTATAAGAATTGGTTCGTTAGTGATCCTTGAAGGGACAGAGAATTTCGTTCGAATTAGATAGAGTTCGAATTACACGAGTTTGAGCTATGCAGATTTGACTGTAGTCTTATTATCTGAATGTCAACTGTAGTTGAATCTGAAAACTCCAACTAAAAACAAGTGCAAGCCAAACTTGACCACACCCATTGCTAAATTCTGAAAGATTTTCCTATAATTTAAATGCAGTGGGGTAGCAATAGGGTAATTGGTCCGAAACAACAAGATTTTTGAAGAATTCTCCTTTAACGCTAAATGTTGCTTGGTTTTTAGGACCTTCCACATCCAGCTTTCTAATAAAAGTACGTGTACCTTTGGGCTTTTCTTCTTTTCAAAGGAAGTAATTGATTTTCCATTGATGCTTGCTGCAAGAATCCAAACCGCTCCGAAGCTGATAAGCAACAGAATAAACGAACAACCCATCATATTCTTGTATATTCTGGATTCTCTAATTCTAATTGGAAGTGTTTTGCATGCAACTCTGAGCTGATCGTTGCTGAAGAACAACGATTAGATATCTCGCCACATCGTTTTTAAAGAGAGTCTTTTGTAAAGTTTCGTGATTAAATTACGGTATGCTTCATAAGTGAGATTGAATTCAATGTATTCGCTTCGACTATTGTATGGCCTGAGCTATGTGTACATAGAACAAGGAACGCCGCTAACACATAACGCGAGATTTATCAATAATATCAACCCGATGTGTATGATTAAAAGATGTTGCGATTTCATTGACCGTGTGATTGATTTAATCGCATTGGGGTATTTCTGAAAGACGTAACTGAATGCGTTTTAACGGTTCTGGCCTGTCGGGAGCGGAAAGTGGCACGTTGCTGGCCACGCAAGATTGACTGAGTAGAGTTCATGTTTGTACATTTCTTAAATACCGTTCTGAGTACAAGCGCTTGGACGCCGGCCTGGTGCGTGGTGAGCCGCTCGCTGGAATTTGCGTAAAGAGGTTTACCCCCTTAGATGATCAGCATAAAGAATTGAAAAGAGTTGTTGTGTCAGACTAGAAAGCATTGTGCGCAATAAGGTTGGGTTCCCTGCGGTTTTTGTTTCCTTAATTAGCAATTGCTGCAACGGTGCGATTATGTGCTCCATGCCCGCAACTATCTGGTGTGTTCAACAGTATGCTTATGGCCTATTATAGAACTTGCACACTTCATGTTCCTATTCGAGTTTCTGTTCCTATTCCAACTTTGCAGCGAGGCTGAAAAAAGATAGGTAATCTGTAAAAGGGGAATGTGTCAACTAGGAATATGTAAAAGGGGCAATTTAAAAGAGGAATCTGTAAAAGTTTCTAATTTTAAGAAGTAGAAGACATCAGTTATCACTTATCGTCACTTATTGTGTTATTGTGTCACTTATTGTGTTTTGTCACAAAATAGAGTCATAGTGAGACATTGAACGTGAAAAAATGTGAAACACCAAGTAAAATCTACTTTTGCTAATATTTACATTCACTATAAAATGTCTAAGCTGAAAACATTGAAAAAACGAGCATTGCCTTTCTCAGTCTATTGTAATTTCCCTGATATACTCGTTCAATACCTATTAGCAATATATACAAAACGTAACACATTTATTTATTACACCATTATATACTACATTCAAAACTTTTAGAATCCACAATTCAGATTTTTCCAGGTGAAATTTGAATAGCTAAATATTTTAAAGCATGCACATTAATGGAAGTATAGGAAAGGATATTTGCGGTGCGTGAAAATTGGAGCTTAAGATTGTGTTCTGCTTTGCAGTTCCACCCCTCCATTGAAATTATTTACATAATATTTTGCTTGGCAGAAACACTTCGGGGGTTTAATTATTGAAATGTTGAATAATATGCCATCGACATATCTAAATTCAACAAAGGAATCAAGAAAGCTTAGCTCTTGAGACTTAAAAATTCAGCCTGCGCAATGGCTCAAGTTTTTAGAAATATATAACAGAAAGTTAGCAAATACAGGACGGCGTCCATATGTCCTTTTTGCGTTTGACTACCAGAGTTAATGCTGCCTTGTAAATTAGAAGGACATTGGGTCCAACTTTGGCTAATTAGTCTTGGGTATCCATACCCAACTTTAATGTGTCTGTCGTCCACTCTATAATATTTATCATCTTTAAAAAAATACGTTTTGCCATTTTTCCAAGCAAACACGCTGTCAATGTTATCGGGTACTCCTTTCCATGCCGAGGCTATGAGCCGGGGATATCCGTACTCCATTCTGTACATGCTCGTCTTAGGCTGTTGCTCGAACCTCCAATACTGGCGTCCGCTGAAAATGTATAGTTTGTTGTTAGCTGGCCACACGAATGCACCGTCCACTTGAGTGTTTTTCGGTAGGCCTTTGAAACCGTAGTATGTGTAGCCAGGTCCTTTAACCAGTTTGCCCCCCTCAAAGATGTAGTATCTAGAATTAAACAAGGAATATCGTTGTAGTCCAGCAAGCATTGATTGAAATAAGACTGGGTTCCCTATGGTCCCCATTTCCTCAATCAGCAAGTGTGTGGTTATGTGTTCCACGTGACAGCCACAACTGCCAGATGTTGTGTTGTGAGCAGAACCTTCAATGGTAGTGACTTTCTGCAATAGAATCCCCCTGAAAGCTTTGTAAAGAGCTATGACAATTTACTTAAAGAATAGGCAGACACTTTACTTATGGAACAGGCAGACACTTCACCTAAAGAATAGGCAGAAATTTTAGAACAGGCAGTCACTTTATTTAAAGAGTAAACAAACACGTTACTTACTTGTTTCCACTAATCACAATGGTTTTCTTGTCCCACTGCCGCTGAAAGACCGCATCTACTTTCTTGATACCACCAAATAATTTCGATGTTTCGACTGGTCCCTTTTCCAAGCGCATGCCAGGATCCATGACGTAGGATTTATCACCATTAATGACGTATGTTCTTTTGTCAACGGATGTCATGTAAATGGCAGTGAACCTGCGTATGCAGACTGGTCGTGAAGGCTTGGCTGTTGCAACCGCAGTTTCGTTCTGTTGCCGTGCGCCTTTGAAAAGAACAGTGAGACTGTCAATGCAATCCATATCCAGTAAAAACCCGCATATAAGAACCTGTAAAATTTCCATCCAGCCTATTGTTCCAAGACAATAGCTTATTGTTCCTTCTGTTGTTTTGAGCAGAAATATCACCCTGAAGGTTCTTAATCCATTGGTTCCTATATGCAGGTTTTTACAGTATGCGCGCTGCATCAGGTGCAATGGAAATTGAATAAAAACCATATGCAATACCAAGCGTTGCAATGAACACTTCCATGTAAAGATTCCTTACCATATAAAGATTTTGCTCCATCGACGTCATCAGGTGACAAGTCAAAGTCCTTCCCTTGCGTCGCTTGATACCATGCGAACATGACAGCACCTTTGACACTGGAGTGGTCCAGACCAATGCTGTGTCCCAGCTCATGAACAGCGACCCAAAGGAGGTCTCTACCAAGGGGTGATCCAACAGAGAAGGTTTCATCGTCGTCAAAATGTACATCTCCGGCCAGGTCTAAAAAGAAGTGATTGAGAATTAAGCCCAGATAAGAATAGAAAAGAATGAGAATTAAGCCCAGATAAGAAGAAAAAGGAATGATAATTTAACCCAGATAAGAAGAGAAAAGAATGAGAATTTAACCCAGATAAGAATAAAACATTTTCATATCTATGTCAGTTTTGAAACAAAAACGTTTGCTATAAATAACAGCGATGATCATCTGTAAATGGTGGATATTTTTGAGACATGAAGATATAATGAGATGAGACAATACAAGAGGCCTTACCATCCGTATCAGGATAGAACGCATGGGCCAGTGTTCCGCCGGGTCCATCAAATGAAAAGGGATCACTGTGATATTTGGTTGCAAAACGAACCCAAATGTCCGGCTTATTGTCTTTGGCTTCAACAAAATCGATTTTCGCAACCTGCGACCATTTACTGAAAGCTTTCATCATTGTTTGCTTCACCTGGGTGTCGGTCAGTTTGTCATTGTTGCTGTTTGCGATCTTCCAAGTTAATAACTAAACAGGGGTAGGAGAGAGAGATAGCTATATAACATATCATTCGACACGTTGCATTATCTGTAATCATCAATGCTGGATAGAAGGACAGGGGTGCATTTCTTCCCGTTACTCTTCTATACAGTAAAAACCCGCATGTAAGAACTTGTAAATTTCCATCCAGGCTATTGTTTCAAGACAATAGGCTATTGTTTCTGCTATTGTTTTGAACAGAAATATCACCCTGAAGGTTCTTAATCCATTGGTTCTTATATGCGGGCTTTTGCTGTACTTATCTAAAGAGCTGCACTTGTTTTCTGGAGTCTTTGGGTGCGGATTCGTTAAAAGGGTGTAACAATTCTGCTTTCGTTTGAGATTGGGGCAGAGATTCGCAAGTGATCTCTTTTAGCCTTGACCCATCAGAAACATGTTCGAAAATCTTCTCACATGCAAAAACTGCAAATGACGATATATCACATAGGAAATCCTTGTTCTCTCTAACTCACCCTCTTGTTCCAAGTGAGTCCGTATTTTTTGTACCTTCGCTTGCGTCTGGCCCGATCAGTTGGTCCAATATCCGGCATACCGCACCGCGGTGACAGCATGAGAGCCTTTGTTGCTTGGTCCAAAATACCCGTCACATTCAGTCCACCCATTCGTTGCAGGGCCTCCAGAGACTTCGACACGGTCACCTCGTCGAGGAGTTTCCCGCTGCGTGGATCTGGAGGTATCAGGTAGCCAAATCTTTGGAGGAATTCCTGTAAATTAACATGAATATGGTTACATGTATGGAATGAAGATAATTCACTGGATTATATACCTTGTGTTGGCTACAAGAAATCAATTGTAGTATTCCAGGAAAAGAGCAAGGTCGGTGTCTTTTTCGTTTATTTTTCCATTCACCAGCGTACAGATTTTTAATAGAAATATTGAGACTCAAATTCTCTAAAATTTAAGAATAGAGAATAAAGCCCTGGCTCAAGCGTTTTTGGGACTAGTTTGTTTATCTGAGTTTCATGTAAGTCCAATGTACGATGTCTAAAGTGTTAACAGGAAAATGTTCGGTGGGCTGGAAGGAAAACAGGAATTAGCTGGCTTTTTGACCTCTCAACCACCATCTCGTTGTGGCGGAAATGTGTCATCTTCCTCCTCCTCATATTGCTCCACCGCAATCAAATCAGATCTGACTGTTAAAAAATACACTGATTACGTCCAGCACTCTCCCGAATATACATTAGAACATTAGTTACAGTTTCTTTTGCTTTCTTTCGTTCTATAAACTGCCCACGTTCACATTAACTGGCGTAATTACACGCACAAAGGAAGAGTTGGATGAAAGTCTTGCGTCATAAGTTTCGGTTTGTATGAAAGGGGGATTCCCTAATTGAATTAAAATACTGAGAAACTGGGTAGTGCTATGCAACGAAAGCCGTCAAAAAGGAAGTCTTTGGTTGCGCCTTTTAATCGCTGATCAACAATTTTTAATGTATGATGTCAGATTTGAAACGAGTTTCGAATTCTACCCCGATCATATCATATTGTACTCCTTTCCTTCCCTTACACAAAATCCAACTTGTGTTTGAAATTATGGGCTGATGTTTGTTGACGTTTGATGTTTGATGTTTGACGTTAATAAAATAAAAAAGCCATCATACAACAGCCCAAAGCTTCTCGAACAAAAACATCCCAATTCTTCATCATCGTATTATGTAACGCTATCAATCATTGTAGCAAAAGAATAGAAGCTGGCTCACCATAAACAACTTTTACAGGGCTAAAAACTCCAGTTGAGCATTGGTTTAGAGTTGAAAGCTCTCATGATGGTATTATATAGCTCAGCTTATGCTAAGAGAAAATCATTTAGTAAAGAGTGATGGTGTCACTTACCAGTCCTTTGATATCAATCTCAGTCTTGATACTAATCGGTGCAGAGCAAATAATTTGTAAGGAAATGCCAATAATAAACGTTCCTGCGATTAATTCTTTCATTGTTTGAGAGCCTTCTTCGTCGATAAAATGAGCCAAAATGTGTAACAATAATAAATGAAGCTCTTCCAAAGTATAGGCCAGGCAAGGCAAGACACAACACAGTGTGTTATGTTATTGACTTTTGATGTAAATACTGAATGTTGAAAGTAAGAGACGCGATTTATCCCATTTATAAGCCTGTCTGGTATGCTGTTGTGTTGTGAATAAAGTCTGATTTCACCTTTTTGATTTTCAAAGCTCCTTTTATTCGTTTCGTATTTGACCGCAATTTGCCTTTGTCAACATAAAGGGACAATGGAATAATTGTTCAGTTCAATGAAAGTTGCATTGATAATAATGGGGATATCCCCAAGTGTTTGTGTGTGGAGGAATGGATCAAGGGCGAGATGGTCTTCCCACGCCGACATAAGAAATCTGACGTCATGTTGTGACAAAGGCGTCTGAAGTGATGTGAGAAAGTTCATTCAACTTGATCTCGCTTCAAAGTGTTTCTGATAATGTCTTATTTGGAAAAGTGATATACAACGGATTTTTTGGCGAGAGATTATCCAGTGTACACATCATCAAAGCAATATGGCTGAAACTTTGAACAGGAAAGTATTCATGTTTTATCGTCCGTGCATCGTTCGTGCATGGGGGCTTCACTTGAGGAGATATGGGGGTAGCGGCAGCTCAGTATCAACTGTGAATACGATGTATGAAATTCTTTTCCCAGGAAAGTCTGGGGAAGAATGCCCATTTATGAATTTATGTATATTCTTCAAAGCAAGGCAAGGCATGCACTATAAAAGGAATGAAGTGTACACATTTTCTCATTAACATGTTTTGGTTTTTGCCAGTAGTTAGCTAACAAGATAGTTGCTATCCGGGGGGCTAAAATTGTGATTGATTTACCTTGGACCAGGTATGACGTGGAGCGCAAAGAGAGCATTGAGACCAACATTGACAGCCACTCCGATGAAATTGAATATTCAATATTGGTATGGCTGTTTTCTGCGACAAAGAAATGAATGGTAGACGTGAATCAGATAACATTGTGGTTTGTTAATTAAGGACAAATTGCATATTGATGTATGTTAGAGTTACAGAAGAGCCACCATACGGTAAATACCTGATCAATCAAGTACATGTACTTTTGCAGTAGTATCAATAGTAGGAATATCTAAAAAAATAAAAGAGAATTCAAAGTCTCTAACCATACCTGCAGATTAAAGAGCATGTATCTTAACGCTGGTGATAGTTCTCTGGTGCTCTCTAGGACAACTGGTTCAAAAGTTATAGTCGTTCTAAAAGCACCGGATATCGACCTCCTTGAAACCCTTAGAAAACCTCCTTGGAACCCTTACCGAGCGCTGGGGTCAGTTCGCAATGAAATAAATGTAATAAATCTATGGTTCGACTATTTGCAACTAAAAAAAATCTAAGTTGCAAATAGTCGAACCATATACAGTGGAATCCCGCTATAACGAACTCTGTAGGGACCGAGAAAATAGTTCGCAATAGCGGGAGTTCGTTATACAGAAGGGACATTTTCTTATGAAGAACTACTTCCCAGAATCCAAGGGACCGGAGTTTTAGTTCGTAATAGCGGGAAGTTCGTTATAAACGGGGTTCGTTATAGCGAGATTCCACTGTACTATTTCGACCATGCTTATCATGTTGCAATTGCAACAATTCCCATGTTCTACCTATTTATTCCCATTCTATGTTGCAGTGCAATACAGCAAAGTTTAAATCACGCTTTCACTGTAAAAATATATGAAATTTGGAGCATTTTTCTGCCAAAAAAATTTGTCATTGAAATTCCTTGATGCCCATTTTGACATTTTGACAAAAAAATCTGCTTGATACTAGACTACGTTAAGGGCCTGTTCATTTGCATTCACATGGGCATTTTATCCCACCAAGGTGGGCCAGTTTCGCTTTGAAACTGAAAACGAGGTCGTCATCACCTGTGGCGCAAATTTGAAAGCAATTCTTTTATTTTATAATTTCTTGCCTTGCTAGTCAGTCATATCAGTATTATAAATCATGAATTAAAAGCAAGAAGCTGTCATTATACAAGCACAGGAACACAGCCAAGTAGATTCACGCTTGCGCTGGTGACCAGTGATATGATTAAGTACTTTAGTTGGTAAAAAATATGCGAGATATCATTTGTAAAATCGTGTCTCGAATCTTTGGAAACTCGAGTCTTCTAATCAAATTCATATTATTTAAAACCGTCTAACATTCCTAGTTCTATACAAAAACTTTCTGACGGCTTTTTTTGGCAAGACTTCAACGTTTTACATTAATTGGCATGCTCAGTAACGGGGGAGTATTCCATGGTATTAATAACATTTTAAAAATCAATAGATACATTTTTGAAACCCTCCAGAGGTCGCGTTATTAATGACGTCATTGGTGTACATTTTTACAATATATGGCGCCTTATAGTTTTGGTCCTGTCAAATATTGGTTTCTTTATCTCACCTAAACTTAAACTTCTACTGAAGCAAAACCAAAACAGTTATAGTAAATATTCATTGTATAGTATTGTTGACTTGCTTAATGCTTGTGCTTAAAGTGCGTTTTGACTTGAGAGACTGAAACAAACAAAGTACCCGCTTTTCCATTCTTAATGACAGGTTACCCGTTTTTCCAACTTTAAGCGAGAGAATAAGAGGTTTGGTCATGTCGAAAGTCGACAACTTATTTATCTCATTCATTATGTGCTCCGATTGTGCTATAAAACTCTAGCAGAGTTATTCACAGCACAGATTGAGTTAAATATTCGATTCAACAAGACATCCTGATGATTTGGCCAAAGATTTCAGTTGCCGTGTTAGCTGTATTGGCTATCTGCAAATGCTCTCACCACCGCCTTGCCTGCAAGATAGAGGGGTATTTTGGCGTGGTTTTGAACGAAATTGCATTGGCTACAGCGCCAATTGCAAATTTTAAGGGCAAAACGAAGAGACAATGTCTTTTGGAATGTCTTTCAACACAACAAGGTACGTCCGTAAATTACAACCGTCAAAATGGTGACTGTATTGTCTTGAAAGAGGGCTTTTCACCAGTTACTGTTGGCTCGTTGCAAAAGAAACCTGGTTGGAGTTTTATATCCAGCAGTGGTAAATGGGTAAGTAGTGTTGCCTTAATTTCTTGATAGCTACAGCGTAATATTGTGTAATTGCATACTTATCCTGATTATCTAGCCTGGAAATACGTGCAGTACAACAGAGCCATGTCAAAATGATGGAGTATGCGTTGAGAGTTGCGATGCTCGCGGGTATAAATGCACTTGTGACGAGTTTCACTACGGAGTTAACTGTGAGAAGGGTAAGTAGCTACATAGATTTTTATACCCCATACATTGTTGTTTGAGACAAAATACGACATCATGAACTATAGGGCTGTTAATCAAGTTTTAAGCACGGTATTTTTCATCAACAAAAACTCACTGATGTAGACATGGTAAATGGAAAGTTTTTGAATGCATAAACACAATAGCCACATAAAGATACAATTACAGAGGTCATTTCTTTTGAAGACATTATTTCATAGATATTTTAATTAATTACTGCATATAAGTCTTTTATAACTCTTTCCTTTCTGTTTCTAGTTGTAAAATATGTTATGCGCCTATGAGCCCTGAGGATATATGGCGCAATAGAAATTTCTTTATTATTATTATTATTATTATTATTATTATTATAATTTCTTTCCTTTAGATTTGCAGACGATTTTAAACGATTTTTGTCACAACCTTGTTGCTGGCACTCAATATGCAGATTTAGCCCACGCTCGCTATGATGGTAGCCGGCAAGACTTTCAAACTTATTTGTGGAGATGCTATGGAAAAGCAGCATTAACCGGAGATGGTTTATACTATTCACGGACAACCGGGACTTATTCGACAAAAAGTGGCCTTGGTGAATTATTCAAGAAGTTTCATAATGGTAAGCTTATATCCTCTGATTTTGACACTAAGTTTATGTTTGGTTATGAAAGCAGGCCTACCAAACCAAGAAAGGAACTCTTGATAAGACTTGTTGCACCTGTTCGTGAGTGAACCATAGAGTTATGATATAAGAACACTAGAGTGCAAACGAGGCTCCGGGTGTTGTCCTTACTCTATGAAGTGAACGAACGAACAAAACACAGGGACGCAATACAGTGAATCAAGCTCCTAATGACATCATCACTGTCATTATGACGTTTTGTAACTTTTGGGGGCTTTTTCCGTTTTTTCTTCAACTTGTTACTTGCAATCTTGATCAACCACAAACCATTTCATCATTATTATGGGATCTTACTGTTTTGTTACTTCATTTATATCTTTGATTAGTTACATTTTCATTATTTGTATGCAAAAACTATCAACCCTTTACTTTTTTCTTTGGAATTAACTCAACCAAGTTTTGTCAAACGGCTGTACATGCAGTGGCCAATCGTATTTCATCAGCGGAGCCCTCAATATTGAGGTTGCTGGTTAATTAATGCAGATGTAGATGTTAACATATATACATCATTTGTTTTGCAGCGTCTGAATACAGTGTTGGAGCAGTCGGCACATCTTGCACCGCGCAGTGCACATCCTTGGCAAAGAACTGCAATAGAAGGATGCTAAACACCAATACAGTTTACGTCTTCCATTTAGCTGGAGTCAACTGTAAGCACCCATACAAAGTGTACGGGATCAATGAGACTGGATATTACCGTAATGCCGACGAGCCGTCATATGCTCCAACCACTGGCTACTGTTTTGGATTCGCAAAGCTGCCCAGAGAAATCAATTGTGATGGCAAGTCTGCAACTAAACGCAGACTATGCAGATGCACCTGAATTATGACCATGCCCAAGGAGAATAAAGGTTGTTTATGGTGCAGATAAAAGAAGTTTTTAAAGTTTTAAGTTTCAATTTAAAGCACACTGTCAGATGCACTTGGATGAATATCATGAACATGTATTTGAAGTAAGACTGCGAAGAAATACTAAAAGGTTAAAAGGAATTTTGTGCACTCAAAGGAAGACTATGCACGATGCACTTTAAAAAGGACTATTCGTCATGCACTGTTGGACACTGTAACCAAAAAAGAAACTTGCGTATGATGCACTTAAAAAGAAGATTTTGCATGTTGCCTAAAAAAGGAGATCTTGCATGTTTCCTTAAAAATGAATTTTGCATCTTGCCCTGAAAAGAAGATTTTGCATGTTGCCTTAAAAGGAATTTTGCATGTTGCCTTAAGAAGACGTTTTAATGCAATTCCATGCATTAATAATCAATCTGTGATACTTAGCACGACACGAGGTTTCAAGAACATTCTAGAAATGCATCTACAATGCTTTCAAGTGCTTGCAACCAGTAAACAATCTTACAAGATAAGGAGATTTTCTGGTTTTTTGGGATTATTTTTAAACAAGCGAATATTGGTTGCTTTGCCTCATCGTCTCTTGATCTGATTAAATCATCAATGATGTAAGCAAGCTTTGGTAATCCAAATAATGGCAATTATTACCAAGACTGAAAGCTTATTAGATTTGGCTTGACAATTGTGTCTTATCCACAAGGCGTTCCAGGCGTCCAGCTGTGCCAGATTGACATGCTTTCCATGCCCTTGCTCGTGGTGACATCGTTATATAAGCGCATTTCTAGCCATGCGTGCGGTCACTTATCTTTAAGCATGCAACAACTGCGATCGTCAATTTTGAGAAGACAATGCTTCACCTCAAAACACGCCCTCAAAACATTAGAATTTAATACAACATTTATTATTATTATAAAAATTGTGAAACTGAAAAGTCTGGCATTGAAAATTTAATGACAAAAAATCTTGCAAAACAAACGTCTTGCAAAAACAAACGTCTTGAAAAAGCAAACGTTATGCTTCTAAAGAATTGTTCGAGCTATCCGACAAAGAGAAGTCGGTATAAAATGTTTACGTGTCAAAGCAATGTCGCTTAGTTATGAATGATCTCATTACTTATACAGCAAAATCTTTTGATTAATACTAATAAATCCTTTGCCGTCAAAAATCACACACGTACATATGTTTGAATATGTGGCCATTTAATGAGCTAATTATCAATGAAGGGCGGATCTAATACACAAAGTCTTTGCCGGTCTGGGATGGCAATGAGAGAAGTAAGGGCCAGCAACATGTTTAAGCTTGTTGTTGTATGTACTTGTACACATGCTACAAGATAACAATCAGCTCTGTCAGCCAGTTTCAAAGGAAAACATCACGCACCATGACATGCTTTTGATCATAACTGTTAAACTTGTTATCTATATCTTGTCAAGTAAGCCTTAACCTTTAATCAGTCTTATTATAATCTCTAATTTTCAAGCTAACAATTGACACAAGTCTATCAAACGAAACGATTCCGCATTTAGCTATGCATCGTTTATCATCCATCTTCTCAACACTTGAGCTTTAAGCAAAACAAATGGATGCGATCATAAAGCTAAAAGCATTTTTGTGGCCCACACGAGCGCTTAAGATAAGCAATTGATCTTCCAACTCCCACCTTGTGTTGTGTCCGTATCACTGTCGAGCACCATGCGATGCATTACGCGTTTCCGGCTATCTTGCTGTCGGTACATCGATTGTATGAGCACGATTGTATATTGCCTTCTTGTTACGATGCTTGCTATTACTTTACGTTCCCGCTTCTCCCGCCGCGCCGTATTGATATTCAATATGATGCTCCAAGGGTATTCCGTTTACGACATTGTCCAATCGTGCCCCTTTCTCGATGAGAAACTGCGCCACGTCGTAGTTGCCAGTTCTCATGGCAATGTCGAGAGGGTATTCCCCATTTTTCGTTGTTACGTCGAATGCCGCTCCCTCGTTGATGAGAATCTCGATGATTTCCTGCGTGCCAATCATAGCAGCGTAATGTATGGCTGCCATGCCGTCCGGTTCTATCTCATTCACGTTGATGTTTCGCTTCCGCAACAGCGCTTGCAGCTCCGCGCGATTGTGATCTGCTATCGCCGCTCGGACCCTGACGTATTGGACTTGCGAGCTACTTATCGTCCTGTGAATCGACTTTCGCTCTTGCAATATAACGCCGTTATTTTTCTTCGCCCCTGCGAACCCCCTCTTCGTTGCATCGATGTAAACGCAACTGTTTATCGCGTCCTCTTTGATCACGGGCAGGGATTTTCTACGACGAACTATTGGCACTCTTTTGGTGTTTTTGTGAAGACTATCCAAGCTTTGCTCGCTTTCCTCTCTGCAGCAACAGTCGACGTCTGAACCACACTCACAGTCAAAGGACTTGTTACGAGGACGTTCAACAACATTATCCTCCAGTTCCGCTCCATTGCTTACAACAACTTCCATCATGTTGCCCGCTGATCTTTGCGATGTTCAGTTAAAAATGGTCGAGTTACAAAATGCACGTTGCTCTTGACTTATTGCTATGACAGTCTGTTGCTATCAAGGATATCCAGGCTCTGGTTATCAGCAATTTCTTATGGAGTATGGCGTGTCAGCAAAGCAAAGTCTTTTCGGCCGCGAAGTGCCTTTTGAATTGTTATAGCTAAATGTATGCTGCTTGCTTCTTATCACAACAATAATTAAAATTGCATTTTGATTTCACTCCAAAGTATTTAGTTATTTGATATCAAACCGTCTTGAGTAGTTATCGAAAAAACTTATTGAATTTGTCTTGAATTATAACTCACAAATTATGCATGCGCTTTCTTCCGTTGATTCTTGAATACTGGTTGCTTTCAGAAATGTTCGTGCTATAATTGAAGCTGCACCCAAAGCCAACCGCCCTCTTCAAATGAATGACGTAGTTTGATTGTGAGGGGGTAGTTGCAGTATCATTTAACCAACAAAAAGCAAGCGATAAATGATGACGAAAAGCAATACTTGAGTGTTTAATCACTCCAGTGACTCTCATAAGATTTTCGACGCGATTTTTGCAATTTAAAAGAGTCTCTTGCTGCCTTTAAAACTGAAGTTAATGCTTGACTGGCTCGCGGGTATGCAAAAAGCTTTGCAATGCCATGAACCCAAACAGCAATTTACGGCTCTACAGGAAGTCTTTGCTAAACAATGAGATAACTGTGGTTGTTGTTTGAGATGCAATAAATTAGCAGCAATTGTATGGTTATTAAGGAAGCTTCCACATTGCAGTGGCTTGTTGGCTGTATCTTGCTGTAAACAAAGCAGCAAACTAGCTTAATGTCCATGCAATTTAACACATTACGACCACGTTGTTTTTGTCACAGTATACACTCATGAGTCAAACGAACTGCCAAAAATACTATCCACCTCTACCATGTATTACTTGTGCTTTTGCTCGTCGCCAAAGTAGTTGCGTTATCGCTTGTTAAAATCAAAAGTTAATGGCTCCAACAAAGGTTTGCTTATATTGTACATAATCCAATATCCTTAACTGCATCACTTTTGAATTGGTTTCGTATTGTTTGCAGCCCCATCACGTAGATTTTTTATGGCCACGATCAAGGTATTTTCTTAGTCACAATTACTCTTAATATTGTCCTTGCACACTAGATGTTAGGTTTCGATCATTGACAATTAATTTCTGGCTTTTAAAAATAGATATTCTCTCGATGCCTAAGTGGATGTTTTGAACTACAATAGGCCGCTTACACAATGACGTTAAACAGATTTGTTTGTGAAACGCAAAGAGTAAAGGGTAGAAGGTTTTTCACTCTAATCCTGTTCACACGAAAAGAAAGGAACTCTTTAGTTCTATCCTTAGGGACGTAGGCCTGACGTTTACACGAAGTAATCTGGTACCGTGGTAGTTTGAAGAAACTTTTTTTTTGTTTCGCTAAAATGTTCGAACTCCCTGGTTCCAATTCTATCTAAATTGTTTTTGTTTCCTCTAAAGTAAACAATCAGTAACGATTGAAAACGTAGCTCATCCTAACGTTGAAGCCAGGCCTTTACAAAAGCGCTACAAAAAATTATACCACTGCGCATGCTTCACATGAAAATGCCGCTCTTTTTACCTCAAGCGAAAACGAGGTCAAATTTGGTTCCGTTCCTTTTTGATTCAGTTTTGACACGATGAAATCCTTAGTGTAAAGAGGGGGTCTATATCTTTGACTCTCAATCCTAAACTTCTTTGTTAGTGTCTCTCTTACTTTAGATAGTTCAAGGAAACTTATATTTGACATTTGAGCGCGTGTTAACTTCGCTATAAGCACTTCGACCAGCGAAATTATGCTCAGATGATGCTTGACGTCATTGCAAAATAGGCCCATCTTTCATTTGAAAGCCTCTAATGAAGTGAGTGTCAGCCACAATACGCCTTAACACAATTATTATTTTTGCTACCTTAATTGATTGATTACATCTTTAGTAGAATGTTTAATTTCACGCCAATTCTCCGCTTTTGAAGAGATTTTAGGCTCTTTTGTGTTTGTCAGTTGAATCAATTGAATATAAAAATCGAATTTGCGTCACACTTAGTTCTCTAGTGCCCAGGCACTCACGTTTTGACGCGTATTTACCGATGCGGTTACCGATGGTAATGGGACCGATTAATCTTAACCAGATGACTTTTGAGTCGACTGATTAGTCCTTAGCTTTCGAGTTCTCAACCTGAATTGAGTTCACAATGGAAAAGTCAAAGTTTGTTCCCTAAAGTTTCTGAAGAAGATAAAACAAAGGCATCATTGAAAATTATAAATAAAAATGTTTGTTTATTTCTGACGATATTATTAGATTGCGTGAGATTTCAAAGGACGCTCTAATAAAATATATTTTATTAATTAAGTTGATCAAACACACTTTTGTGTGGAGTGATTGCCCTTCTTGCACTCTTGCACATTCCCTTAAAGCATGCTAATGCTAATATCTATTAGCAGACTGCCAGGATTCATCTAACTTGGGTTGAGTGTCTTGACACTTTGACAGTGACCTTTATGTGGCAGCCAAGCGATGCCAAAAAATTTGAAGTTTTAAATACTTTTTCAGGGAGTTTCCAAGAAAATGAAGATGTAGCAGCAAGCTTAAAACAACGATAACGTTATTAATTGACTTTATGGTAACAACCGCTATGCAAGGCTTGCAATGTTATTTATTCAACATGCGCTTTTACATGGCTTAATGTTGAATAAAAATTTAGCTAAAATGTCGTTTTTGCAAATAAGCATGCATGGGTTTATTTGAGAACTTACGGTATTTAATTGCGACTGTTTAAAAATAAACAATTACAAACATATGTCGTCTTCATTTCAGACAAAAAGTATTTTTTTCTTTATAATCATTTCTACTATGTAACTAATATGCTGGACACGCTAATGCCGCCTCCGCAGAGATATAAGATTAGAATTATGCGTCTGTTAGAAGCGCATTCAGTTTCTCAAAGCTTTATCTTCAGAAGATAACGAATAGGAGTAACCAATACTTGTTTGCAAGTCGAATCCACACGTTACTATACTGTTATCTATTTATAAGTGTCATAAATAATGCTGATTAAATGTTTGCTGTGAAATTATTGGTTGTCAGCCTGTAACTCGGGTATGATATTTTGCAGCACGCTTGAAATATTTTGGATACTTATATCCTGATACTGCGAGGTCGTGGAATAAGAGTTGATTGCTCCTGCGTAGGACGATGAGAGGTCGATGTGTTGCGATGCTCCGTTGCAGCAATGTGGGTTTTTCTTGGCGACCCTGCTGCACGATGATCTACAGCAGGCTGGCATTGCGGAGGAGCCTTCTTGGCCGTCTGATAAAATGGATTCGGTTGGTGATGAAGATGAGATGTCGTCTGCAAAACCTTTTGTTGTTGTTGTTGTTATTGTTCGAGAACTTTCTTCCTCGTCACTTGACACCATTGAGCTGGATGATGACGAATCAAAGTTTTGCTGCGGTTTCATTATGCCGTGTTGTCGTCCGGACCGGTACAGCCACATCGGGTCGGATACATACAGTCGTGATCGCATGGGCCATTTCTGAAACGCAAATAAGACAAGTATAATCAGTGACTGGGTGACTGGAGTGAGATTGAACTGCGTAGACAGTAGATAGTCAATGTATGGTAAAGCTTCTTTTTCCCCCACATGATGTGGGCCCCTGTTTGTCAATGTATGGTAAACCTTCTCTCCCCCCCCCCACATGAAGTGGGCCCCTGTTCAGATCTTAAATCCCTGCATTCTGCAAATTGTTTGTCCATATTCAAGCTTAAGGCGGCTTTTTCAGATATTAAACCGGTTTAAACTTGCTATCTATGCCTAGCTGCTTCAAACTCGATGTCATAATTCAGGACTTGACGTTTTTGCTTGCTACGAGGTTCCAGTTATAAGAGGCCAAAGGCGGTTGGCACAGTCAGCAATAATGTAACATGTTGACAATACGTTTCTCGATATTTGCACCAATAGTGCTGCCATTACTCTGTTGTGAGACATCCTGGTTTAACTACTACCATCGTTATATCTAAGGTCTAAGATCGTTATATCTAAGATCGTTGTTGAATGGGCGTTAATATGTTGGTACGGATGAAAATAGTGCAAAATGTATCGTAAATCTAGAATTAGTAGGAATTGTCTTTCTGTGAGTGATATTTCAATCAACTTGTTACATGAACTTTAGTCTTACATGAATATCCCTATTCCCTTTGTGGCATTGTTTAACGAGATTTTCTTATCAGCAAGAGTGCAATACAATTGTGAAATCCCATCTCAATACTTACGAAACATTTTTGAGAATTAGGATTCTAAAAAAATCACCGACGAAAAGCTATAATCTAGTCTTTATGATATCAACTCTTATCTAACGACCTTCCCTGATCGATATAGCAAACTAACAATCTAATGAAGTGAGCTGGTTTTTGGTGAAAGTACGATAAAAAGTGCCCCTCATCTGATGTAACGTATTTTCTGAGTGTTACGAACTTTCGTCAAATGTTTGTACGTAACACCGAGATTCCAATGAAACAGTCACACAGCCAGTAGCATCTAGGATATATTATACAGCACATTGTGCATATGCAAGCAGCACAGTTTGTTCAGACAATTATTTGGGTCGTTAATTGCTTGCAGAATAGTAAACAGTGGTGGGAGCGCTGTGGGAGCCACATAAAGACACAGCAGTGTATGTACGAGCTTATGACTGCGTGACCTGGTGGAGCTGTTTAAAAGCAAATGATGAAATTACTGCATTGCCTGTTTGTTCACTGAAAATTGCTATTGAATAGAGATTAGTTGATTTCGTCAAGGCAAGAGACGATTTCAAGCTACTTCTTGCCAGCTCACAGGGTATCTCAGTTGGTCTTAGTCCATGTCAGTCTGTAGGGGTTTTCGAGAAGGTAGAGGTCGACTGTCGTGGCGTGATAGATTTTGATTTGATATTTTGATTTAATGTTTTGTTTTTGCCTTTATTTGAATTATTGCATCTAGCATGTTGGTGTCGCAATGTTTTGTTGTCTGTTATGTAAGTGTATGGAGAGAACGGCTCAGGGATGAGTTGGACCAGTGAGACATCGATCATTACACGCTACCTTTCGAATTGTAACAGCACAAGTTCCCGAAAACATGACAAGGGAACCTTAGCGTAGCACATAGTGTAATAATTGTTTATAAGGATATTCGTTGCACACAGTTCATAAGAAAGTTTATGTGCTGCAGTGGGTAAAGCAGTTTTTCAGAACGACACTGCACTGTTGCGTACAATTTTTGTGAATGCAAAGTTGTCTTTATCTCTATATCTAGTTGTCCTACAATATCCTATGTGAGTTTGAACAATTTCAAGTCCTCACTTAGACAAATAGAAGCGCAATGGTGTTTTGCTGGAAGTCGTAAAGAACATGGAACTGAAATGCAGTTCTGAAAGTGATTTTGTTTTGACTTCTTGTTGTTTAAAAACCCCGATCTCTAGATTTGCAACTTACCCAATGAAGTGCGGAACTAGTAATGTGAAGAGTAGAACATGTAGCATACAAAAAGCGAATTGTGAACATGAATATCGGGTAATATCAGCTGTTATATTTTTGAAATCAGAAAGAGTAGGAATGTACCTTTATCGGGTGCAATGTTCCTGTATCCTTCAGCCTGCTGAGGTGCTGCTTCAAGTGGCCATTTGATAACTTGCTCATCAGATGTGAGATATAATTCGTAGCCAACAGTAGTATGTCTAGCTTTGACAGCTTCGTACCGGTCGGGACATTAGGTAGAGCTTTCTGCAGCTCTAGAAATGCTTGCTTCAAGTTCTGTACTCTGGATCTTTCCCTAGCTGCGTTTGTGCTGGGCTTCGCTGATTTTCGTCCTCTTGTGCCAGTACGCTTGCTGCCAGCGACGGCCGATCGCGATTTACTATTGTTGCGACTCTTTACTGACTTGTTGTCATCCGAATTTGTTGCTTTGCTGTCAGCATCATTTACACAATGATCACTGTCACCAGCAGTAGAAATAGGTTTTCTATCCGTTTTTACCTCCTTAACCATGCTTCGTTTTGCTGCAACTCATGCACAGTAGTATTTAAATTAGAAAGTGGTATACACGGTTAATTCAATATATGTAGTTGTTATTAAGAGCAGACGTCAGTTGGTATGCTGTATAATTGCATGCAATTGCGTGCTGCTAATTCCGCGTGTTTATGTTTAGCACTTTTCACAGTGTTTGTTTCGTCCTGTCTTGCTTCTCTATGTCTGGCGTAAATTGCATTCACAAGCTTTTGATAACGACGCTGCTTTAATCGATCACGCAGGGACGTGCATCCAAGCGCTGTGAGTTCTTCAATGAAATGTTGAATCGTTTGAGTCTGGGGGTTGTGCTATGCTGTGCTGTGTTGTGTTGTTTGACGCAATCATGGTTCATGTAAGGGAACAGAATGAACGTCGGTGTGAATCGATAACTGTATTGACTGATTGATTAACTGTAAGAATTTGATTGAATGAACAACAAATGACTGTGAGTTTATTGGCTCTTCCGTTTATGTAATGTTACAGTCTTCCTATTGGGAAAACAAAAACGAAATTCACAGTGGAATCTCGATTAAATGAAGCGAACCTACTTTTGTTAACAAATGAACTTCACATTATTACGAAATGCGATTTGGTCTCTAAAAATGATTTCTAATGCATTTCAAACTTAAAGAAATCTTGATTGCAAATGGAACTCTTGATATGAAACAAGCTTGGTATAGCTCTTACACTCCAACGTCTTAATGCACAGATATTTTTGTTTTGTATGTGCTGAGCATGTATGATATATTCTTTCTTTTATTATTATTTATTGCCTTGTAGACGCTAACATGTTATTTTGTTCAATTTATAGGATAGAGACAGTTTTAACTGTAACAAAAGCATCTATATGGGTTCAATGAATTTTCAGTTTTGGAGTTGATGCTGGTTTTGGATGTCAAGGCCAATACGAAGGTAAGATTTTTGAATTTGCCCTGATGTATATACTGCATAGAATTGAAGTTTTACGGCTCTGTATAGCTTGTGACCGTGGTTGATGTTGCATAAAGCAAAGTCATAATAGCTATAACAATAAGGTCCTCGTTAACTCAAAGCAGCATAGCTAGTGACGTAGTATGTAATGTGCAGTTTCTTACCGTGTATCAACAGTCCATTGCTAAATTAACCAATACTTCTTATATGTATACGTCCGTAATACGTCGGTTCCTAGTTGGAAAAGAGAATTTTACAAACTTACTTGCTAGTGTATGACTTTAGGCCAAAGTCAAGCCAATGTTTGAGATGACAGCAAACTTGTGCGTCAAAGAATCTTAACGAGCCTGCAATTCACCTTCAGCCTTCATTCGAACTGTGAAGTTTCGAATATTGAGTCTCGATCACCAGCGAATGTGTAATAGCACGCAGTAACGATTATGCAGTAACTCAGATTGAAGTCAACGTTGCATGTTTTATTCGCACACACCGTTCTGTAACTGTGTTCTCCCGGTCTTCACCCCCGCCTCGCAATCTTTAAACGTCCTGCCACAATGTGGTTCACTTCGACATATTCTGCGGCCAGTTCAGACATGGCACCGTAGCCGGGGCACAGTGTGACAGGATTTATCGTGAATCCGTGTGCCATGCATCTACGTGTATACTCTACGATGTCATCATCATGGTCACCATCATTGTCATTATCATTATCATCATCATCATCATCATCAACATTAACAGTATCATCATTATTGTCATCATCATCAACATTATCATTATCATCATCATAATCAACATTATCATTACCATCATTATCATCATCATCATTATTGTCATCATCGTCAACATTATCATTATCATCATTACCATCAACATTATTATTATCATCACCATTATCAACATTATAATTAACATCATCATTGTCAACATTATCATTATCATTATTATTATCATCATCATCATCAACATCATCATTATTGTCATCATCAAGTTTTGTCCATACATTTGCTTTTAAGTTCCATGTTGTTATGCCCTGAAATGATAACATCTTTCTTCTAGCTGGCGCAATTTGTTTATTGGAAAGTTTTTTCTTGCAATGAGACCTGTCTCATCTTCTAGTATGGGGTTGAAGATTCCCTGTGAAGTATTGGAAGTTTTACTCAGGCAGGGAAAGGGCTACAATGTTTAAATTGGACTGTACGCTCTTAATGTGCCCCGCCCAATTCTCTATAACGAACCCTTTTTAACAGTGAACAGAACAGTGTTGGAAAAATGAGCCGTTCTTGCAGTGGAATTAATGCTGGGTAATTCATCAGTGATTTCCTAGATAAGTAAAAAATATCCGAAAATTTCATTAATAATCATTGGTTATATTATGAACACTGCATATATTATGAACATTGTGCACCTTACTTTATCGTAGGGTCGGTATCCCTGTGCTTGTGTTGATGGTTGTGATTATGGTTATGATGATGAATTGAATTGCAGTGCATTCTCCAATGTGACATTCTGTTTGTAAATCGACAATGCCAAGTATCCGCTAATCACTTGCTAACATGAGATTTTCGCACGCCGAGATGAATATCAAACAGCAAATGAAGTGTTATTGGAGTATCGTGCCGAACTGTTGTATATTTGGCTTGAATAGCTACTAAGTGGTTGGAGTAAAATCCCAATGTCTCGAACCTACAAGCGACCGATGAAAATGGTTCGAGTTAAAAAATGCTCCGGTTATCGAGGGTTAGAAATCACTTGCCAGGTCATCAAGGGAAATGCAAATTGGCTTGAGTTATCGGGATAATTCTGGATGCTTGACTTTTGTGAATTTATAGAGGTTATTTCGGCAAGTGCTCTGGTTTTCCCTCAAGGTAGGGCAAGAAAAGAACAAACAATACCCGCTAATTAGGTAACGTTAAGCAATACCTCTATTGCTACTTCTGCCGATTTAACTGATCGGTTTCGCAATTCATTTGCCTAACCTCGGTTTTTCTACGAAAGCCTCATTTTTGATATCGCGGAAAAGAAGACAATAATAGCTAGTACTTCGGATATGTCGAAAAGATTTTCATTTCCATCGATTTCCATTTGGTCTTCCACCGATCGCGTTGCTCTTTATAATCCTAGACGTGCTTCAGTGAATAAAAAATATCTGTAATCCCTTGTTAAGATTCTATTCTATATGGTCTCTGCCTGGAGTGCGGCCGTTGGCGCTAGCTTATACCAGGCAAGGATACGTTTTTGTGAAGAACTGAGGTGACCCCCCGAACTTGCTGACTTTTTACGCTTATGTGACCTTTTTTTAGGGACTAAGCCAACTGTGATTTTTTAGTTGCTTTTTACGATCTTGAGAGTATTATTATTCAAAGCTGTTGTTTTCGTTGTTACAATTATAAGCAAAAATCGTACTGTCGTGAGTTTATTGTTGTCATTTCACAGCGAAGATCTCGACAAAGTGGCACCCCAGATGGGAGAATTATTCGTGAGATTTTCAAATATTTCAGTGAGTGAATTTGAGTCGGCTTAGGCCCTCGTCGTCTCGTTTCGCCAAGCATGGCAGAGTTAACAAATGCAGTTAAAAACATCGACGGAAAGCTCCGTTTTTTAGAGTTTCTGGGAGAAGAAACTGAAGAAATCATCGAGAAGAATGAGAGAAAATCGATTACAAGACAGATTAAAGCATACGAATCAAAACTTGAGGAGATTGAAGAACTAAAATTAAATATTCAAGAATTGAAAATACAAGCGGAGGAAGAACCACAGGAAGTGAGAAACTGGCGGAAATGTATCAGCGAGAAACAAAAGCAATTCGAACCATTGCTAGAGAGATTACAAACAGCCATCAGAGGATTTGAAGAAAACGATAAGAAAAATAAACAACAAGAAAAAGAACAAGAATACGAGAAAGAAATATCCTTGGAAAAAATGAAACTCCAACAGAGATTTGAGATGGAAAAACAACTAATTGCAACCAGAGGACAAACAAAAATGGAAGTAGCGAGCAGACCAGTCACAGTAAAGTTGCCCAAACTAGAGATAACAAAATTCAAGGGAACACATATTGATTGGTTCCGATTCTGGAATCAATTCAAAACAGAGGTTGACAAGCAAAATATTGATCAGGTAACCAAATTCAACTACCTAAAAGAATTCATTGAGCCTAAAGTAAGACCCTTGATAGAAAATCTAAATCATGATGCAGAGGGATATGAGCGAGCTAAGAAAATCTTGCAAGCAAAATATGGGAAAGAAAGTGAGGTTATAAATGCACATGTTCAAATTATCTTAAATTTACCTCACATAAGGGGAACTCATCCAGCAAAGATCCACGAGTTTTATCAAAAGCTTCTTCCTAGCGCCCAAGCCCTAGAGTCCATGGGCAAGTTAAGAGAAATATCTGGATACGCAAGGGCAACTTTAGACAAATTGGAAGGAATTCGTGCAGATCTAGTGAGATTGGACAATGATTGGCAAGCTTGGGGATTTCCAAACCTTGTTGAAGCTTTGAATAAATGGACAGAAAGGAACCCAATGCCAGATTCAGTAAGAGATAAGGTATTTGCTACCAATGCAACTGGTATTCACACAGCATCTTGTGTTTATTGTGAGGGGACAAATCATAAATCTGTTGAATGCAACAAGGTGAAGAAAGTGAATGAAAGAAGAGATATACTCCGTACAAAACGTCTCTGTTTCAACTGTACAAGGAGTGGGCACAGAGCCTCAGATTGTGCAAGCAAAGGAAGCTGCAAAACTTGCAAAGCAAAGCACCATACTTCTGTATGTGATAAGGCCCCAGTTCAAGAACAAAGAGAGCTTTTATTGTCAACTGGAGAGCAGGGAGTCACCTATCCTGTTGTCCTAGTCAAAGTCAATGGGTTTACATGCCGAGCATTACTAGACACTGGCTCTGGTAGTTCTTATATCTCATCGAAGCTAGCAGATTTACTACAGAAAAAACCAACCAGAGTAGAACACAGAAATATTGACACAATGGTTGGAAACACAACCAAGAAAGTTGAGATATTTAAAGTTAAGCTACAGAGTGATCATTTCAGTCTTGAGACAGAGGTTGGAAAGGTGGACAGAGGAGAATTGCTAACAATATCTAACCCCAAATATCAAGAAATAATCAATAAATATAGTCATCTTCATGGAGTACAGATGAATGACAGCAGTGATAAAGATGAATTGCCAGTACATATGATCATAGGGGCAAGTGATTACTCCAAAATCAAAACCCCAACCAAACCAAGAATTGGAAAACCCGGTGACCCAATAGCTGAGCTTACCTCATTTGGATGGGTCATCATGTCACCTGGCCATGAAACCGATCTCAGCAATATGTTTTTTGCAAAGTCATCAACTGCTGATTATGAGAAGCTAGTCTCCTTAGATGTTCTTGGCTTAGAGAGTAAAGAGGAAAGTGAGCCAGTACACCAAGAATTTAGAGATCAACTTGAGCGCAGCGAAGAAGGCTGGTATCAGACTGGCTTAATTTGGAAATCAGATTTACCAGATCTACCAAACAATGAAAAGGGAAGCAAGGCAAGATTACACAAACTTGTTCAAAGACTAGATAGACAACCAGAGCTTTACAAAAAATATGAAGAGATTTTGCTTGATCAAGAGAAACAAGGGATCATAGAGAAAGTGTCAAACGTGAGTCATTCAAGCCGAGAGTTTTACTTGCCACATAGGCCTGTGGTCAGGGAATCAGCAGAGAGTACCAAAGTAAGGATTGTGTTTGATGCCTCAGCCAGAGCAGACCATGAATCACCATCACTTAATGATTGTCTAGAGACAGGACCACCACTGCAAAACCAAATCTGGGATATCTTGACACGTAATAGATTTCAACCTATAACACTCACGGGAGACTTAAAACAAGCCTTTCTTCAAATTCGTATCAGAGAGCAAGATCGTGATGTTCTAAGATTTCATTGGCCAAAGGATAGAGACATGGAACAGCTTGAAACTTACAGGTTCACTCGGGTATTATTCGGACTGAATCAGTCGCCTTTCTTGTTAGGTGGAGTGCTGATGGCTCATTTAGATGAAGTTGAGATGACATTCCCAAACGAAGTTGCGGAAATAAAGAGAAGTCTCTATGTGGATGACATTATCTTAGGTGCAGAGTCGGTCAAGAAAGTAGAGCACCTCAAGAGCACCGCAGTACAAATATTTAACAAGGCAACCTTCACCCTACACAAATGGCATTCAAATCAAGTAGAGTTAGTGAAAGAAAACAACACAGATTTGGTTTCTGACCGTTCATCTACTGATGAACAAAGTGAGGACAAAGAAAAGAACACAGAGATAAAGCTGTTAGGTTTAGCCTGGGAAACAAAGAAGGACACACTCTCCATACCATTTGACAAGATCAGCAAACAAATAACAAAGCGAGAAGTTTTGAAGCAATTAGCAGCGATTTATGATCCTCTTGGATTAGTTTCAGCAGTAACACTGATGGGGAAGATCATTTTCAGAGACATTTGTAATGAGCATACACAATGGGACACTGAGTTACCAGAAGCTTTAAAAAAGAGATGGATCAAATGGCTTAAAAATCTACCTGATCGTATTGTCATACCCCGGAGTATCCCACAAGCTGAGAAGGAAATAAATTCTATTGAATTACACGTATTTGGTGATGCGAGTATAAATGGTGTTGCTGCAACAGTGTACACCGTGGTTCATCAAGGATCAGACACCTCACAGGGACTTGTGACTGCAAAATCGCGTCTTGCAAAAAAGGGTTTAACAGTCCCTAGATTAGAGTTGGTAGCTGGTCACATGGCAGCCAACTTAATTGATAATGTGACGAAAGCACTACAAGGCTATCCAATCACAAATATCTATGCATGGCTTGATAGCTGTGTAGCGTTAAACTGGATTAAAGGAGAAAACCGTTACAAACAGTTCGTTAGTAATAGAGTCGCGAAGATACGAGAGAAAGATTACATTATTTGGAGATATGTTCCCACAGAAATGAATCCAGCCGACGTTGCAAGTCGAGGATGTGACATAAAGAAATTAAACGAGGAATGGTTCAGAGGTCCTGGATGGATGCAATACCAGGCGCAATGGCCTGAAGATATTGTTACTGTGGCAAGTAATGAGTCAGAATCTGAAGTCAAACCTACTAAGGCAGTTTTGAAAGCAGCTGTCGAAACCAAAGATGAGCTAGATGAGATATTAGAGAGGTTTCAGTTCAGAAAATCGATGAGAATAACGGCTTGGATGAAAAGATTTGTAAAAAATTGTCAGAATGCAAAGAAAAATAGACAGATGGGACCATTGAATACAGAAGAGGTGCAACAAGCCACCGAATTTTGGATTAGAAGAGAGCAAGCAAAATGTGAGAACACTGATAAGTTTAAAGAAGAAAAACAGCAGCTTGGGCTACAGAAAAATGACCTTGGGATATATGTCTGTCATGGAAGATTGGAAGGGGACTATCCTACATATCTACCATCTGATACGTTATTTAGTGAGAGATTAGTTGCAAACTGCCATCGTCTAACACTATGCGGCGGGCCTGCGTTAACCATGGCAAAGTTGAGACAAGACTATTGGATTCCAAGATTGCGAAAGATAGCAAAGAAGGTGAGAAAGAATTGTTTCGCTTGCAAGAAGTTTCATACAATTCCATTTGAGAAACCTAAAACAGCAACCCTTCCAAGAGACAGAACAGAAGGTGAGAGACCATTTGAGGTGGTGGGCGTCGATTATGCTGGACCCATCACCTATAAGGCAAAGAAGAATGGTGAAGGGAAAGCACACCTGCTGCTCTTTGCTTGCAGCCTAACAAGAGCGGTGTATCTAGAAGTATTACCTGATACAACAGTTGAGCAGCTAATACCCTGTTTGAAAAGATTCATCGCAAGACGGGGTAGGCCCAGAAAGATCTACTCTGACAACGCTCAGACATTTAAAGCCACTGCGAAATGGATTAAGATGATTATGACAGATGAAAAGATCAAAGGATTCTTAGAGAATCAATCTATTACCTGGCAGTTTAACCTAAGCAAGGCCCCATGGTGGGGAGGTCAATACGAGAGAATCATAGGCCTCACAAAACAAGCTATGTACAAGGTCTTAGGGAAATCGAAGCTGACATATGGGGAATTGCAAGAATTATTATTGGACGTCGAAGTTACACTCAACAACCGCCCATTGACTTATCTCGAAGACGATATACAATTGCCCTTACTTACACCGAACATGATGCTCTTAAGTCATGATAATGCACTACTAGATCCAGAGCCAACCAGGATAAGCGACAAAGACCTCAGAAAGAGAGCCAAGTACTTACGAATATGCAGAGAAAACTTATGGAAAAGATGGCAGAATGAATATGTACGATCACTAAGAGAACGGCATAATCTTAAACATAAAGTTAAAGAAGAACAACTGAAAGTCGGAGACGTTGTTTTAATCAAAGGTGACAGCAAAAACAGAGGCGAATGGAATATCGGGATTGTAGAGCAGTTAATTCGAGGCAGAGATGGAATTGCTAGAGGAGCAAGATTGAAATCGAAAAAGACGCATATTGAGAGAGCTGTTGAGTTATTGTATCCTCTCGAACTAGAGTGTGATATTAACGGGAAAAAGGATCTTGATCCTGAAGCAATAGAGTTCAGACCGAAAAGAAAAGCAGCAGAAGTTGCAAAGCAATCTGTGATAGAGACATTGAATTATGAAGAGAAGGAGTTGGAAGACGAGTGAAGAACATTTATTATTTGACTTTGTACGCTTATTTGACGCCTATTCGGGTCAAATAGGGGGGAGTGTGTGAAGAACTGAGGTGACCCCCCGAACTTGCTGACTTTTTACGCTTATGTGACCTTTTTTTAGGGACTAAGCCAACTGTGATTTTTTAGTTGCTTTTTACGATCTTGAGAGTATTATTATTCAAAGCTGTTGTTTTCGTTGTTACAATTATAAGCAAAAATCGTACTGTCGTGAGTTTATTGTTGTCATTTCACAGCGAAGATCTCGACATTTTGCTCATAAAGGCAGCGATATAATTTCGCCGACGTAACTACAAGAGGCTGTTTACTCTTTGTTCCTTTTCTCTTTTTCTCGTTTTTGTTTTTGACTAAAACATCCATAAGAATCCTTATGGATAAGAATTCTTAGCATCCTTAGTGTATTCAAGCTAAAAGTTTCATTATGTTCTGTCATGCATCCACTTTCTGTTCTAAAGACTTGCCCCCCCTTCTTCAACAGAAGTATGCCTCTTGCTCAAGTTGTTCTATTCCAGCTGATATCTACATCTTCTTGGTTTGGTTGCATGACTTGTTTGGTTAAGGAATGATGCGTTGCCGAGGATCAAATTTAATCAACTTTTAATAAGATTGATCTTTGATTTACCAGGAAAACGTCCCGCAGCTCAGTGGTCGAGTCTGTTGCGTGGTACATTAATGCTCACGCCATACTCATTGAATGCTGCCTTGCAGGCAGCAATGGTATGCCACGACAGGGGTGCTCGTGATTTTGATGTTTCGAGAAATGCTTCTCTCGTCATTGGGCAAGTGAAAGGAGTTGTTTGTTGTTGTTGTTGTTGTTGCTGCTGCTGCTGCTGCTTTTGTCACTGTTGTTGTTGCCGTTATTTTTTGTGGTAATAATAATAACAATGGTGATTAAAACATGGCCAAAGTTTCTAAAATTAATCGAGATTCTTTTAGCTTTGTCGTCTAGAATTATTTATGCATTCTAGGATCATTCGATCATTCTGGCGATTTTACATGATTCAGACGTTCCTCGTGATACTAAATTTGTGCCACAATCCATGCATGCAAAGGGTGATCACTACAATCAAATGATCCGATCGATTGCAATGATTGAATAAACAATGATTGTTTGATTGGGTAAGCTCTCTTTGATTCAATGACCTCGGGTGAGCTCTTGTTTGCGTTTCACGTTGCTGCGCCCAAGGATGCTGCGGAGGAGCGTGTTTTTGCGTCAGTGATAATCAATAAATCGGTGATAGACCATGGCTCTTTCCCCTGCTTGACATGTATCCTATGTCCATGTCCAGCCGAATGGTGATTTAACCCTCTGTGCTTCTTAATCCCATTTAATTGACGATCATAAACAACAAAGCACACATAAGCAGCCTAGTAGGATCGTGTTTGCGTGTGATTAATGCGAATTAACCTGCGTGTTAAGTATGTCGATAATTTTTCCGCAATTTACGACCTCTCGCAATGCATGTAAGAAATTTGGTCTGTGTGAGTTATGTCATGTCAATGGTAATTGGTTAGTGTTATTTGGCCCTCTTTTGGCGCAGTTAAAATTGGTCAAAAATGTCTCACATGAAACTTAAGTAGCGGTAGAAGCACTCTGTTATGTGATGTGAGATACGAAATAAGAGTCTACTTGGACGCAGTTAGCTGAATACGTTAGATGAATCTCTGTCTAGCTAAAATACGAATCTCTGTCTGGCTAATTGTTGCTGCATCAAACAGGTTGCAGTGGAGCTGCAAAGTGCAAAACAGAGAAGCTGAGAAGCTGGGGGCTACAAAGAGATTTAAGACGGTGATGCATGTTAAAGAGAAACTTCTGGTGTCAAATATGCATCGGTTACCGCGTTAAAGGATCCTGCAACCAGATCAAAGCGCAGCGCAATCCATGGCCAGATATAACAGTAAATTGCTCGTGTACGCGGTCGGAACTGGCATTTTCACACTCCGGATGCTAACTATCCGGGTACTTGTTCAGTTACACGTGCTTCGTGTATGATTTGTCAGATACTAAAATCAACACAAGATGTTATATGTAACAAAAGAACAACCAAACAGGAAAATGGACCAAAAAGGGCAAAAGAGACAAACGGGGGGCTCTTTTTGTTTTTTGAAGTTCGAAAACTTTTATGTATGTGACAGATTCTAGAACTGGTCATAGTAACGGGGTGACCTTGTGAATGAGTTGACCGTGAAGCTGTGTTCCACTTTAGGTTGATTTGTCCATTGTATGAGCAAGTTGATTTAGCATTGTGTGGACAAAAACCGGCATGTTACATTATCTGGAAAAGTAAAGTACAGTAAAATTCCGATAACTCGAACCCGCTAAAACTCGAGCCATGTACTCCCCTTAAAAACGTTCCTGGTACTTCATAACTCTCGCTAACTCGAACATCTGTTAACTCGAACCATTTTCAAGTCCATTGGAGGTTCGAACTATCGGGATGTTACTGTGCATTTTGATTTAAATGTGTTCAACAACAAAGAGTTCTACTTGAATTGTATTAACGTGTTTCACGATAGAACTTCCAAAATCAGAAAGATTCCCCATGCAGTAGCGTGAGAGTTGTTCATTGGAGGAATGCTCCAATATACGTAATTGAGTGAGCTTCGTATGTCACTGGTGCGTGTGAAGAGAGGAATGTGGGAACCTCGGAGTGTCGGCATTTGGCTTTTGAAACAGGAGCACCCTGTAACGTCACAGTAGAAATGAGATAAAAGCACATTAAACACATGCCAATCAGTCTTAATAGCTTAATAATAGAGTACGCCCTACTGAGCTTGGTTTACGATTGAGAGGCTGCTGACTGATCAATGGTCTGAAGGGGATTTAAGGATATTCCCGTAATTGTATCGTAATGGGTCATTTATTATTCAATGCGTCATGGGAGAGACTCGCACGGGACTCTCTCTGGTCTGAGAAATCCATGGATCAAAGAGTTCCGTGTGCAAGATACAGATCCCTTTGGTTCCAGAAAGGACAATTTCTATATGGTAGAAGAGGTCTTTATGACCCATGTTCATGCTGGGAGTCCAAGTGATCCAAAAAGTCCAAGTAATCCAAAAGATTCATATTATCCTTTGTGCCCAAGAGGTCCAAGTGATTCACAAGTGATACGTTATCAAGAAGGTGGGCTCACGAGCCAAGAGATTCGTATGTACCAAAAGACTCACGACTCAAGACATGCATACAATCTACAGGACCTGCAGATCCATATGATTCTAGAGGTTCACTTAAATACCCAGAGTGAAATATTCACACCTCAAAAGATTTCCTCAGCGATCACAGGGCATAATACCTATAAGCTAAAAATTTCATTTGTTGCTGAACAATAGAAGATATCCTAAACAATTTCAAAAAACAATTGCAATGAATAATAGCGACTGTTTGTTAAGCAATTTAAACCGACTTTCACCGCATAAAACGTCAAGACGAAATTCCTGGTGGAAAGAGCCCTATTAACAGGTCTTGTGCCATCTTTAGTTCAATAGATTAATTATACTTCAATAGATATCAACACATAACTGCGGTAATTGTCACCGTATCCCGTTGCAAATTTTCGTCAAGTTTTGCAAAAAGGAAATAGCTATTCAGTAGTTGCCATTGCCTTTGGAGTTAACCACATCTGTCTCTATTTTCCGCCTGATGTCGCATCAAATGGCTGTTACTATGTCCCTCGACCACGAAAATAAGTACCGCTCTGTATGAGCACAATGCTTGCCGATTCGCGTAACCGATATTTTTCCAGTACCCCTGCTTATATTGTCTTCCAAATTTTATTATAAGTCATCCCTTCTTGTCTCTTGAGTCCCAACTGTCAACCCATTGAAATGCCTATTTTTCGCTCAAACTCTTTATTATCTCCCGCAAGCTCTCTATTTCCCTTAAAGCTTTATATTCTGCCCCACAACATTGCCCAACAAGCTGTTATTTTTGCCCAAACTTCGCTTTCTGCCCGCAAGCTATTTCTTTGTCTTTCCAGCCTCGATATAACAGGCAACAATGGGGTCAACATTTGCTTGTCTTCATTACGATCTGTGACTCGGCGCAAGACGACAGCGATCTAACGCCTACTTGAAAATCGTTCTTGCTTCTATAGTGTTAAATTGTCAGTTATTCAATATGAAATAGTTATAGGTTTGTTAACGTCGTGTCGACTAATCCTGTGTAACTCGCTAACCGTAACTTTACAATTCGTACAGTGTTTGTTGTGTTTAATCTCTCTAAAAATTTTCAATTGGTGCCGAAATTTGTTATCTTTGGCGTGTGGTTGTTTTGTGTCGTTGATCTCGTAAATTATTGATTTTTTCTTAATCCAGCAACCATATAAAGGGTACATGCACTTTTGCTCTCCTTTGTACGATTCATTCATGATTGAGTGACGTTCTTTCCTCTTGATGTTCCTTCGTCTCAGATGCCAGTCACTTGCGACGTGCGCAGAACGGCGAGAGAAACAAACAACATTCACATTGTTCGGATCAGCTTCCAAACAATTTATATATCATTCAATATGTATTCACACATATAGTTCTATCCAGAGAAAGTATGTTTCAATGTTGTTTTGTAGAGACCCAAGCAAGTGTTGTGTTACCTGGGTATTTTCGGAGGGCACTGAAAGTAATAGCTCTTTCCAAGCTTTCTGCTGTGTTTCTGGTGTTTTTATTATTCGCAAACAATCTTGGACTCTTTTGTTGCACTCTACATGGCATTATTCATTGAAATTTTGAAACATTCTTCATTACACTTCATTAAATTTGTATTACATTATTTATGACATTCTCCATTCTTCGTAACATTCTTCATTGCACTATTCGTAACATATTCTTCATTCTACATTCCTTGTAGCATTCTTTGCTGCATTCTGCGTAGAATTCTTCATTCAATTCTATATGACGACAGGTTTTAGCTACTACACTATTCGTAACATTCTTCATTGCGCTATTCGTACCACTCTTCATAGCATTATTTGCCTCTTTGCCACTCTTAATGTTCGCAGTTCGCAAATGCAAGTGTGCATTAGAATGCCTTGAATAATCTTGAAGGGGGAAGGGAATCTGCAGAAGACCTTACAATTATACTTAAGTTCTTGTTATAAGCAATGCTGGATTTCGCTTGTGATACACTTGGACATGATTTCAAAACCTAGCGAGATCGAACAATTGAAATATAATTTAAACTATGTTATAAATATTGTTCCAGCCCAAACAGTGACTCATTCAAGAGTAATGTAAGAAGTATGCTCTCTTCGTAATTACGCCAGAACACCATGAATATTTGTAGTTATTAATGAAGTTTGCAAACGTGCTTACACATTGATTGTTTAAGTATTAATGATACTGGTGTTGGTGTTTGTTCTGACGTACACAACTTTAATCTTCAAATTCTTCCACACGAAACACGTAACAGGATAAGGAAAACGCGACAAAACATTTTAAGAAATTGTGCTTGGGGTGTGCTTGTCAAAGCTCCAATTTTCAAGTTGCGTTCGTAAGCGTTCCTTTTTCAAGTTGTGCCAGTTAGAGTTCAATTTTCATGCTTTGGTAGTAAGAGTTGTATTTTCAAGCATTGGTTTATAAGAATACCGTCCAATTGTGGAAGTTGGATTTTCATTATGCAAGAGTACTAGCCAGAGTTCCATGTTCAAACTTCAAGCTTTGGCCACGATTTTAATGGTAGAGCTTCAACTTTGCAGGTTCAATATCACCGACATAAAATTGCTAAATAATGAATGTCTCACTGAACATAACATACTAACATTACCTTTATTTTTCAGCACTCAATAGTTGAATACAAGAAAGAAAAATGGCTTATTTGGTTGAAAAATACTTTGACTTGGTGGCATCAGAATCTGATGCTCGAAAGACAGAGTCTGCAAGCACAGATAAACGTGAGGTACTATATCATGTTACTTTTAATTTTTTCTGAACAGAGATTGACTGGTGAAGGAAGCAGCTTCCATCAGGCAGTCTCTGTTAGAAGTTGCTTTGCTGCTTGCTATAAACGGTCGAAGCTCTTTGTGAAATGATAATTAAGGGACACGAGTCCATCGGGAAAAAGTTGCATACGCTAGGTGAATCTTTGTCTAGCCAAAATGTGAATCTCTGTCTGGTCAATAGTTGTTGCATCTTGCAATGTTGCAAAAAAGCTGTGACCTGCAATACAAAGAGGGCAGCGGAGAAACCTGAGGGCAACGAAGAGTTTCCAACCTTTGATACATGTTAAAGAGAATTTTCTGGCGTTGAATATGCATCGGCTACTGCATTTGAGAATCGTGCAGGAACTAGTGACATGCAAATACGAGTTAGTTGTTCACACGAGATTTCTCTAGTGTAATAGTCTGCACTCGCTCAATAGTGCGTGTAACTGTTCAATAGTGCTACTATGCAGGCGCTTTTTTCGGAGTCCGAAATATATAAAGTTGAATGTGATAGCATGCGCAAGCACACACTGTGGTTAGTCTCCGCATATCACAAAAACTGTTCGGTTTTAATAAAGTGATTGTTTATGCGTTATATGTCGTTCAAACTGGGCTGGTCAATTGTTTCACATGTCAAAGCCTATTATGACTTTTATTGCGAGTCGTAATAAGGCCGTTGCTTTTTCAACCAGTATTGTAAGAGAAAGCTGTTTGTTTACGATAAAATCCGGACCACGTACTGGTTTCGGCCCGCCTGCTGCCATTGTTTGCATGATCGTGCGGTGCTTCCCACGCTTTGCTGGTCCGCACAATTGAGTATGGATTATTAGACTATTCTGTTCGGGAATATTTCATGTTCTTTATTTTGACAATATTCACATAACGAATAGAAAAATGGCCCGTATTTTGCACGCGGGGTGTTGGTTAATTTGCAATCTAATATGATTAATATTTCCATTGGCACAATGTTCTCTACATCTCCTATTTCCATTCCTAATTGTCTCTGATTGGACGCGCATAACAAACCGAGACTTACTTGGTAAAGTCAGCGAATTCATAAAGAGTACTTTTATTTGTAAAGTTTAATTGTGCAATTTAATTATTTTTGATCTTGGATCTGTTTCCATTTCATTTTCATGCCAAATTGAAGCTTTGTAAACATTACTATTGATTTGTAAATAAGTAAAGTATTATTTGATTATTTCGCTTGCTTTTGTTGTTAAAAACAATTGCGTTATGCCATTTGAAGTATACAATACTACAGTGTCACCGACTTTTGGTGCTGTCTTGGTGAGCTCTAACCTTGCATTGTACGCCCACTTGGTCAATCTCGAGCACAAGGCCAGGCCTAGCAGTCTTTTCTATCATTAAAACAAGCGATATGAGGAGATAGATATGAGTCGCGCCGGTAACGTTCAAATTAGTAGCGATAACTTATGGGAATTTCAGCAGAGAAACGCATCAGCTGAAATATCACGCCGCGGTTCAAAAAATCCCAGACGAGGCTCACGATTTCCAGCCGAATGTTCTGATCCGTCGATTTATAGTACTATTCAGGTGAATATTCGTTTTTGCTTTCAGTTGCATTTTCAAGGAAGCCCAAGGAGTACACACTCCGAATGCAATAAGCATTAAATTTTTTTTCTTTTTCCTTCTTCGCATATATATGTTTTCATATTTATATCCCTCGATATTTGCTCAACTCTACAGATATAACAAAACTCGTGATCTTTTTCACTCGAATCTTCGCACTCAACAACACATGATAAACAATTTTTATTAATCATATATATACTTTATTTATTGCCTTTATGATTTCATAGTTTGAAAAATTGCTGGTCGTGAGTTGCATACAATTATTGTTATTTTTTACGTGTTTTCTACATTTCTAGTAGCCTCGTTATCAACTTGAATGTATTTCTCATTTCCCTGGGCTTTCGAAACAGTCAGGCAATTGCAGCATTGATTCTTGTATCAAGAATTAGTGCTTTGCACTTTATAAACAATCATTTGGATAAAATTATTGGTTGATTAATCGAAACAAACCAAATTCTATTATTGGTGACAAATTGCCTTTATCTTATTAAGATCTTAATGAACTATTTAGCTTCTATATCTGATCAGTGGTCTGTATAGTGACCGACAATTTGAATAAATTAAAAAGACAAAACCCACCGTTCATGACACATCAATGCAAATAAAAACAATAATGACATCAACTGAATTTCATGAATCACATCAATGCTGCATCTGAATCTGCGGCCGACTGTATAGCAGGTCGCCCTTGTCGTTCTCAGACATGTTTGTTAACTCTAACAGAATTCTGCATTGAATGCGCATAGCTTCAAGCACCAAGTCCCTTCGCTTTATTGGTTTTTTTATTCATGGTTATTCCTATGATACTAGCCAAGTTTGACAATAAAGGCTTTTCCGCAGGGCAGCTTCAAGGGGCTTCAAGCAGCAATCGAATCGAGTGGAAATAGCTGTCTTAAAATTAGCATAATTTAATGTTTATTCATATGCATAAGCGTTGTGCATAATTATAGATGCATATGACATTAAAACCGTGCTCCTTCGCTTGGTCGCTCCTTCGCAGCCCTGTTATCAGTTGTATATCTTTGTAATTGCTGTTGTTGTTGTTGTGAAAAATGGGATCTGGGCTGTCAAGGGAGATGTATTGGATCTTTTGTATAGAAGAGCTTTCTCTTTTGTCCACCAGTTAAAAAATAATTTTTCAAGAAATCCTTGCTTTGAGAGCTTGTGGTAAACAGTAAATTGCTTTGTGTTGGAAATACTAATAACATTTTTACAATAAATAAAGTGTATTTTGGTAGCATTTAAAAGAAATACTGCGCTGTCAATAATCATATTTCCACAAGTACGGAAAAACAAAATGGAAATTGATCCATTTTTTTTATCTCGAAAAGAGAAAATCTCTGGTGGTCATTCATATTTGAAATAAAAAATTTGAAAAGTTTATCCTCAACATCAGATATTTTATATCCAAATAGCATTTTGGTCATCAATTATTAATATCGTTAATAATTTAACATTGTATAAGTTTTATTATCAGAAAGTGATTAAAACATTTGGATATTGCTAAACTTATAGACTTTGTCTGAAGAAACAATCACAGACGTAAGTTATAACTTTTTTGATTATTTTTCTTTTATCTGATTGGATATTCAATTTTTTCTTGCTCCCTGATAGCCTTTTGTGATTTGAACTCAGACTGTGTCTGGGTTAAAGTGTCCTTAAAGGATACTTGGTTCTTTGCAAATTAATGGTGTGTATTTTATTTCTATTTTGCTTTTTTCACTGTTTTCTCATTATGTTATTTAGTCTGCTTTGCTGTGTGGCTTTCCTGATCATTTTCCTTTCTATGCTTGCTCCTCTGCTTGCTTTATTGAGTAGATTATTTCATTTTCTTGTTTTTTTATCGTTCTTGGCTTGTTGTCTTTCTGGATTAGCCTTTCAGTTTGCTTTGTAAACTTGCTTGATTTCAGTCTCGTTAATCTTGCCTTTCAGCTTGCTTCACTGTTCGCTGTCTTCTCATTATTTGTCTCCCTCTCCAGTTGGCCCAGCATGTGAAATTCGCACTAGTGCTAAAGAGTTTCTCAGCAAAATTTTGTATTGCCATTCAAGAGCCTCTTAGCCGAAAGCCAACTGAGCTGTCACAGTATAAATCATGCAAAATTCTTCTGTTTCTTTACAGATATGGTGAAGCTGCATATCGAGGGATATCAACAAACAATTTGAATGACGAAACAAGTATCTGATATTTAATGCAATACTGAAGCTCTGTTCTTTTGTACAACAATTTCAGCAAATATACCAAGTTAATAGTCTATTTGGCTATATCTGCCTTTTTGGCTATCTGCAACCACATAATTGATCAAAGCAATTATAAATTATCGGACATCGGAGTTTGTTAAAGATAATCAAAATGAGAAGCGCAAACAAGAGAAAGGGACATCTGTCCGAAACAATGCCGCTTATGTCACAAACAATGGCACCTGATATTGCCCACGAGATTAACGATAGGGAATCCAACAGTTTAAAATTGCTGAATGCTTCTACAGAAGTAGCATCAACAATTGATAACAGTCGGCAGCAAAGTAGTGGTAGCTGCGTTGGCAGTTCATTCTTAAGAGATGTTGCTTTAGAGGAGGAAGCCTTGTCCTGTAGTAATGCAAATGGTGGATCGAAAGAACATAAATCTGGTCGAAACAGTAAGAAAGATAAGAAACAAGCAGGAAAATCTTCATCCTATAATATGTTCACAAGAAGAAAAAAGAAGAACAAAGCAACCGCTGATTGTATGGAAGCCATTAAGGAGCCGTTAGAATTTGGTAGTGAAGTTATTATGAGTAACACAGCGGTTACAGGCAATGAAGCACGTGACACTGTCCACTGTGAATATGATAGTTTCAATAAAGTTCAAGAGCAGTTGACTTTAGACAGCTCCCAGTCGCAATACAAGGCAGTAAAGCACTGCGTAGAGCAAGGAAATGATGTCAGAAGCATTACGTATTGCAGTAGCAAGAATAATAATGCAAAGGTGTATATCAAAGCACAAGTTCAGCGTACTTCACCAGTGTCAGCCCCAATGCACGAAGCAACAAAGGAGGAAGGGGTTTTTAATTCTCCTTCACCCCTTTCACCAAGGGAAATTTCAGTCGAAGGTGTTGGAAAAATCGAACAAAAGAAGGATGGTGGCTATGATCTTCAGGCAAAACGTCCCTCTGTGATCGATTTGAAAACAGCATTTAAAGAAAAATTGGAGAAAGAGAATTCCTCATCGATCCGTTACATGAAGCAGAAAAAACTGCAAGAGAAACTTGATCAGGTAGGTGGATTTCATAGCATTTGTTATAGGACAGACATTTGCTGAGAAGATACTCCTCTTTCAAAAATTAAAACTTTAACTTTGATTCTCACATCCACATCCCAGTACACGTTTTTATCTACCCCATTTTTAACTCCTTTGTCCCAATACACATCGTGGTTCAATCTGTGTCACTGCTGCAACACTTTTATTTCTTCACCATAAATAAATGAATATTGCTTTCTGATCGATGCTCGGGAAAAGAAAATTTTCAATGCAGAAGTAATTGCCTTAGTATATTTATGCATTATTTTGAAGCATTAAGCGTGCAGGCGACGATTTGATTTATCAACATCAAATTTAACGAACAGAGCATATCAGATAAGACAAGAAATTAAAAAGATGCTTGATAAATGTCCCCATCGCAACAGAGCTGCCATGTTATAACATCTCTGCAGTAGAGCATTGACTAAGCACGGTGTTTTGCATCCCTGAGGTAATGGTGAAGCCCACTGGAAGATCTCAGTTTCCTATTTGTTTGTCAGTAAAATAAATCGTATTGCACGGGGAGCTGCGTATGCCAAGCGCAGAGCAGAGGGCCGCGACGAAGGAGCATGTGTTTTAAAACATTTACAACCATCTCATGAATTTCTAAATACTTCGTTTCGGTGTGAGTTGTCCGGTATTAGAACATGCTGCATGAACTCTCAGTATTTTCCATATGCATTTTAATCGTGTCCACAAATTTGAACCTTTGTCCGAAAATTCGATCACGTAATAAATTGCTTGTTATCTGCAAAAACTTAATCACTTTAAATGGGCATTAGATGCTTTGGATTAGAGACCTTAACTTGCGGGCGTAAAAATGAAAGAATTCATTGAGATAAATGAATTTCACATCATCTTGTTATCAAATGGTTTATAATTGAATTAAATTGTGCTGAGCTTGTAGTAACACACCTGTTAGTTAACATCATTTGCATTGTTATTCGTTTATTTTGTTTCTCCTGGGGAGAAAGAGAATGCACTCAATAGCTACATGACGAAATAAATTCAGCCTTCAGCACTCTTATTTTCATCAACATCACTTGCCTATTGTAATTTTTCGTAGTGGATTTATTGAGGTTTGAATTTCCAACCGTTATTTACAATTTTCTTTTGTCTTGCGGAGTTTTTGATAACTATTTGTTTTGCTTCTACTTTCCTAAACTTCATTAGATTGCGAGAGATAAATTCGTTCTAATTGCAAGAGTTTATTTCAAGCCTTAACCACTTAAAAGGCCGCAATTCCAGTTGATTTCAATATTTTGTTGTAATTAGCTTCACAGCTACGGTAAATGACTGATTAAACGCCCATTTTCAAACAAATGTCTATGTCCGAACGCATCTGCATCTACAGGGCTAATACGCAGTTAACCAGCAAAGCCCCATTGGGCAACGAGGGCAGTTCCAACGTGCGCGAAAAACCACGATACAATAAAGACACATTGGAGCTTCAATGAAATAAAGAATATACTTTTAGGTGTGATTTAAACTTTTTAATGGACACCCAGGATTATTATTCTGCCATTTTCAATTGATTATTCCTTTAATTCAAACTAGAACCTTAGTCTTCAACTGACTCTAGCTTTTTTCAGTAGGTAATGCTAAAGTTGCTAGATTCAAAGTTTGCGCTCCAGGCATTTATGATAGAGAGGCCAGATAATTTTTATTATCTGCAAGAACTTCTTTCGTTTCTTGCATTTTTCATGATACCAACAGTTAAATTCTTAATAAGTTTGCTGCTTGTGTTAACGTGTTTGCCCCCAAAGCCAATAAACCTGGAAATAGAAAGTATTCTTATTCAAATGATTATTGGCCCTGATGTTTCGATTATTAACACAGCTACCTGCTAGGAATGTAGTCATCAGGGTATACATCTGCAACTCTCAATGCATTTTGATTCAAAAGCTGGCTAATATTATGTCGTACTGGGGTATGACGCTAGTGCAATATAAGCATTGCAATGTACACATAATCTTATCATATGTGGGCTGAGTCTTGTAGTAATGTTGATAAGGGATAGGGCATTTTAGAGTTTTGTGCTAGAGAGTTGGCTTCGATAGTCGTCTGTGCTTGAATTATGAATGATTTACTCTTTGGAAACAAATGTTTTGAAAAAGATGTATGAAAATGACTTTGAATTTCAAAGAAAAGAAAATGTGTCAACATCATTAGAGCTCAGTTGAGTTTGTTGAGACTGCCAGAAACTCAAACAAATTTTGTAATTTACTACATGAATTTTGCAAGCGCCTCATATATTCAAAAGTTGAGTAATAAAGGAGCATTCTAGTTTAATCATGTCCAAAAAAGCTATGGATAGCGACAGAAGAGTATCAATCACAGGTATTGCCATAAGAAAGCATAGCTCCAGTTCCTCTGCTAATTTTGCTGGCTACAAGGAAAGGCGAATTTCAATGTTGTCCTCTAGCATAAGTGAGGATGGTGGTGAGATGAATTTTGATAACGAGGTATGCAATGCAATGTTATCTTTGTCTACCACGCCTTTCAAGACTCAGATTCAGATGTACTGTCGTATTAATTAGATAGACATTTGTTCTTAGTGAAGGCGTTTTAAGGCAACAGCTGTTTAGAGTTGTAGTCGACAACTGGCATGCGTGATGGATATGAGCTAGAATTGCATATCTTGCAGTAGTGCAGAGGTTTTAACATATCGCAGTGTGGCGTAAGCCCTTATACTTAGCCAAGTTTGAGTCACGTTTTGAACCCTAAATACTCACTCTTTGGGGCTTTCTTGAGAAGCCCCAATAATTAACATACAACAACATATTGAAGGAGATTCTGCCGCAATGAAGATATTTTTATGATCTCAAATATTGCCACATGACATGAAATAACAGCTCCTCTCCTTCCCTATTAGAGCAGCGTTTCAGACTACTGCCTTTGCGCTATACATCACATATATACAGCTTCTGAGAAATAGTATAAAGTGTTTATACTCCAGTGTATGGCTTATCCGCAATGTTTCTTCCATACACGGCCAGCGGGATAAGGAATGCCATTTTGAAGCAAGGGTGGTGTCTTTAAATCGATGGCACATGCTGCCGGAGCCTGTCATTGTTATCAAAAACCCGAATAAGCTATCGTTTCATTGTACACAGTTGTATTGTTAAAAAGTGTAATGTAATTGACGTATACAGACATTGAATCCCGCGATTTTGAATACTGGTTAACTTGAGCATCACCTTTTTAAGGCAAATCGTTACTTCTCATCGAAAAGATCATGTCAAGTTCCTATTCTTTTAAGAGTTCGAGATAGCGGGAGCTCACTATATTTGCTTTTCCTACCGGTATTTAAAAAATGACCCGCATTATCTACTTCGGTCCGGTTTCACCTTCAGTTGCCATGACGTCTGATCAGTGATAAACAAGTGTGTATGCACCTGCCCAGTTGATTTCATTGCGTCAAATCGAGCATTCTTTTCAATGACGCGATGTGCATCTTCAATCCAGGCTGGCAATAAAAACTATTCAACATTATTGTACGGTCAATTAAGTGGCCAACTGCGGACAGGGAATTCTTTGGTAACCACTGCCAAGCAAAGAGTTTTTTATTTCACCCGGTTGCTTTTGAAGTGATAATTGTTTATAACAGAAAACGAATGTTCATTAATGGGCTATATAAAGAGAGAGAATTGACTTGTGGTTCCTATTTGCCCGTTATTGATTAAGAGTCAGTTTTGACTCAAGTTGTGTTTTGGAAATTACCCGAAAGCTCTTGAGTTACTTATTGTAAAAGCTAAAAATAAAAGCTATACGATGCAGCCAATCAATAAAGTTATTGGTTTAAACTTGCTGTTACTTGCAATACATTCACTAAACAACTTCAATGCCTGGAAACTTGGGCTCAATATCCTTGCAAATGGTTATCAGGATGGGGGCTTATTCGAGGGAGGGTTTATTCTGAGGTGGGGACTTATTCGAGGATTTACTGTATACATGCCGAGAAATTTCAACATGACGGGCCTTCATTCACACAGTAAACCTTCCCTTATAACAAACAAAATAGCTGCTTTATTATAGCATTGTTTACGTTATGGTTAACAAATGTCGAATAATTTAGTGAAGAACTATTTCTGCGAATAAATGAAAGAGCAACGCATTTTTAACAACGAATTAAAGAGTAGCTTCATCAATTATGCAAATTATGCTTGAAAAGGTGTTAAAATAAAGACCTGCTGAAGATCTAATATTAGCCACTTATAGTTGATTATGGTGTGAAATGATAGAGTAATGATGGTATCATGTTGTATTCCAGGAGTGTTGTTGGAGTCAGGGATTTCATGTTTCGTGTTTTTTGTTTTGTGTTCAAGGTGCTTTTCAACGATTGTTCAAACAATGCTTGTTGAATGCCGTTGAAATTTTCTGCGATTTGTAGCCCTGTGTTTATTGTGCTCACATGTTTGTTTGTTGTTTGGTCAGCAAATGCGTTGTTATCAATGACATGTGTAATCGTAATCGCCATTTACACGACAGACAGAGAAAAAGTCAGAGCTGATTATTGTTATTAAATACCTACCTGGTAACATAGTCGATGTATTTGGTGCAGTATTCTTTGGTGCGTTGACAGAGAAGACTCTGGTTTATCATATACCTGAAGCAACTGCCAACGATATGCATGGTTGCTTGCATCTGTGATTGTTGTGGCGTAATGAATTGTTAAACGTGTTATGGTTGGAGGAAAATTAAAGATATTTAGAAAATCGCATTTGCTTTCACTGTAATAGCATGTCAGTAAAAAAGAACACAAATATAAATGCATACACAGATAGAAGCATTCACATCTAGAAGCATACACGGATAAAGGCATACACGGATAGAAGCATACACGGAATTCAAGCATACACGGATAGAAGAATATACGGATACAAGAATACACATTTAGAAGAATACAATAATAAAGAGGTTTAAGAAGCAGCAACTTCATAGTACAGATAATTAAAAAGCTGTTCAAATCATACATATCCCTGGATAATTTACATGACTATAGTTTCTGAACAAAGTCGCTTGGATAGTTAAGAACTTAAGCACGTTATATTACTTTTAATAGAAGAACATATGCATATTGAAATAAGGAAATAAAGAAATACAGCGTATTACATTGGCGGAGTAATATGTTCAAACTATAACTAAGGCAAACAGCAAATGGCGTTTTCAAATCCATCATTACAGTACACATAAAAGGAACCGTTTTACACACTCTTTGGGAAGTAGTGTAAACATATTTGGAAAATATTACATTGACAAAAAAGCGCAATAACTTTATCAGGAAACAGACTGTACAAATACAAATATGGTTTTGGGAAATAAAAAAGCCACTAACAGTAACACCAGAGTTGAAAAGGAGACTGTTGATGTGAACAGTAACAAAAAGGACAGTGATAGTGGTAATGTAAATCCAAGAGTTCAACCAAGTACCGATGCTGTGCAACCGAATCTCAATCCAAAGCCAGTGCAGTTGAGTGCGGCTAAGAAAACAGCAGATATATTCAAAGCAGTTAGTGACACCTTGAACTCACAGACCTCTGCCAGTAAACCTGCTACTGTTGCTACAACGAATGTTGGTAATGCTAAAAGTGGCGACACTCTAGTGAAGAATGCGGCTTCTTTGCCAGTTACTCCGTCAGCCACGCCAAAACAGTCAATTTCTTTACTGGTGGGATCAATGAAAAAGGCGAATGCTTGGTCGGAGATTGCCAGTGGGTCATCACTCAACGTACCCCACGTTGCGCGAATCATTTGGCTCGCATCGAAGGGAAAATGGTCCGCTTTGGATCAACTTTTGGACAAGCTGTTTTTAGATGAGGCACCAAAGATCGACTTGAACATCGATCCGGAAATACTCGGGGTATGTAGTACTAACGTGCAAGTTTTGGGTGTTTTGATTTCTGCATCGAGTCTTGTCATTTCAATCGGGTTGCGTCGAGACGAATGATCGTACGCCTCTCACAGACAGATCTTATAATGATTCAGTTGTCTTGAATGTAGTTCGAGTTGCTTTGTGATTTGCAATTATTATTGCTGCGATGAATGCCAGGAAAAATTAGAAATTAGTTTGAGTTTTCGAGCTTTTCTGCTATCAAGGTTCAAACCTGAAATTATGCGCAATAAGTAAGTCGGAACCGGGGGAGGAAGAGGAGCATGCTCAAGACATCACAAAGGGAATTTGTCACAAGTCACTTGCTCAGGGATTGTTTTGCAATTGTGTTTTAGACACTTTGAGTTAGGCCCGTTATCAACCTGATGCCAAGTATGCCCAAAACATAAGATAGGTTGGGGAGGGGGATAGGTAACCCTTCATTTGTGGAGTTTATGTTTTTTATTCACAGTTGACAGTTATATATTGACTCAGCCATGGCAAAACATGTGTTAGTTCTTAACGCTTTAGCGGGTGTTGTATTCTGTTGCATAAGGACTTCTTAAGTATGTGCTCATTCAAAAGCAATTTCTCCAGCAACGTTATTGAAGGTGGAAAAACATTTCTAATGATAAAATATATTGCATTCTTTGGTTTTTGAGATCATGCTTGAAATTTGACTTGAAAATGGCTTTAACGGATTTGAAGACCGATGTAGTTTCAATATTGATGTATGAAGCTTCGAGGGGGGGGGGATAAAAACATCAAAAGACGTTGTTCGAGCTAATTAAGCTTTGAGATATCAAACACGAAGAATGCTTGCACGAAAAGTCAAGGGAGGTAACAAAAATGAGGAACGAAAGTTAAATTTTTGACATATCGAGGCATTGACTTGCAACAATAGTCAATGTTGGATGTCTGATTATTAAAAGTATGAACTGAATAGTTATGATTAATTAAACAAAGCACAATCATGCTTTAGAACTGCGCACAGTTTTTGCGTGACGTCATGCAGTTTGTTTTCATAGTTCGTGATTAAGAAAGTGCTTTGCTATTGGTCTCTGTGCCTTACATACTGGAAGTAGCTCGTGGAGAGATCTAGCAATGACGGCTTAACTGTGATCTGTTGCTCTTTAGAAATCCTCGTACAAGCTGCACGTTTCTTGATCTCAGAATTGTTCAGCTTTGTATTGGCAACAATTAAGACCGATAAAAGTATGGCTTTCCTCTATAGCTTTTGATTGCCTGCTAGTTATATTTTAGATCTCTAATGTATGTTGCCTGGCACTATGAAGCAAACTTCATTGATTTAAGACGTGGCTTTTAGTGCAGCATGCTTTCTTTGAAGTTTTGCCAAGATGTGTTATACCATTAGCAGTATCGTTCAAATTTACGTATGTTCCAATTTTGCATGTGTTAATAGCACTGCCAATGTTTGCTCTATAAATATGTATACAACGTTGGGTATCAAATTGCAGTTGGATTCAACTGACATTGTTTCTGAGCAGTTTTTCAACCGAGCAACGAATGCTAATAATAAATGATTACCTTTTGCTAATTGGAATTAACGCATTAGAAACATTCCCCGGATTTACTTCGCTGTGACAAGAAGGTTTCTGCACAAATACAAGTCAGTTTCATGTCACTGGTTCGCAAACTGGATGGTTGATCAAGCAGAAATCAATTCATGATTGTTCACACGAGTAAGCAATGACTGCCAACAAGAAACAGTCGCTGTCCGTGTGTCCAAACGAATACTTTACGAATATATCAAGACCCAAGCGAAGCGGCAGTTCTTACGGAGGAAGGCCAAGATCAAGACAGTTTGACGAGACATCATCATTCTCAGAAGATGAACGGGGCAATGTTGGGGGTGAAGGAATCCAAGCATCTCAGCATGCTAGAATAGTGTGGTTTGCAAAGCAGGGCAATTGGACAGCCCTTGATACCCTGCTTGAAAAACTCCTTCGTGATGGTGACAAAGTCGAGTTACACTTTGATCCAGAGTTGCTATTGGTACAGAGATTTTTTATGACTATGAGGGTGGAAGGGAAAGATAAATAGAACGTTATTTTGGCTTTTACAATTCTTTTATCACATCGATGACATGCTAGAAAATTTTGTGTCGTGTCGTGTCGTGTGATGTCTTCTGAATAGCTGATCCCGCCACTTAAAAGCGCTTCTGGCGTCCATGAACACTCCAAGTCATGTGGAATCGTATAGTTTATCATTACGTAGCTGCAGCTCCAGCTAATAATTCTAGCCACCATGAAAGAACAGAAATGTAGACCAATGTACACTGTACAGGGAAATATGTTAAACGTACAGATTGGGGGGAGGGGGGTTGCTGAATGTTGAGAATTGAATGTATATTTATAGTCATTTTATGTTTCATCTTAGGAAAATGGACTTACGCCTTTGATGCTGGCATGTCGCGATAACAAATTCGGCATCGTTGAAAAACTGCTGGAGCTAGGAAATCCAGTCAATGACTTGGATAAGGTAAGACAATTTGATTTTACCCCAGGCAATAATTATATCAATCATTTGTAGCTATGCAATCTGCTGTAATTCTAGGGGCAATATGTGCATCTTTCGACATTACCATGTGGAATTTTTATTCAACACGGATTTTTACGAATTAGCATTTTATTTAAAAACGTTTTGTTATGATTGTGCCTAAGTATGTTGTCAAATCATCTGAAGCTAAATTTTTATGAAAAGTTGAGTTTATCAAGCAAGCGTAGTATTTTTGAAGCTATTTTTTATTACTATGTTCTTATCAAACTAACCGGCCAAGTGTTATAACTATCATTTATTTACTTCATTATAAAGGATGGCAAGTCTGCACTGTATTATGCTGCTAGTACTGCCTCGGAAAACGTCGTAAAGGCACTTCTTGCTGCAAAAGCTGACCCTAATGTGACGGCTGGGGTAGGTGTAGTGTAGCCTCTCTTGTAATGTTAATAGAGCTATGCTATTAAGTATTGAAGATCAAGTCGAGAGAGACGATGCTTGTGATATTATGATGATTATGACTCGAATCCAGTAAGAATATGAAATCATTTACAATCGACAACACTATTTATACTACGCAACGCAATCATTCATTGACACTGATTGAGATAATACAGATAATTACACAGATACGAGGCCACATGATAACGAGTTTGACAAAACACGAAAATATGATCATGTTACACTCATCTCCCCCCTCTTTCTTAAAAGTCTATTCGAGTTACTTACTTTGCAATGTATTTTCAGGAGGTGAAGCTCCTTTACCTCGAATTTGATATTCTCTGTTGGCAATACATTTTTTTGCATCGAGTGTTTATAAAACAACGTCACTTTATTCTCTGTTCAAAAGGACAATGACAGAAGCTGTCTGCATCAGGCATGCGCAAGAAGCAGCGGTGCAATTGAAATAGTCAAAGCTTTGCTCAAGGTGATGGGCAAAGAGGCTAAATTGGTGCCGGATAATGTGAGTTTCATAGAGATGTATTGTTTTTGTAATTTGTATCGTTGTTCTCATCCTTTATATTGTCTTCATTGCTCTTTTAATGCTCTTGGATTGTCAGTTGCATGTTGCATTACTTCTCAGATTGTATCTGACTGACTGATGTTATTCTAGACTGGATATTGTCCCCTGCACATTGCCTCGACAACCCGCAATTCATTGCTCGTCAAGGAATTACTGCAAAGTCATGTGGAAGAACAAATAAAAGCAACCGACAAGGTAATGGTGTTCGCTTTGAAATGTAAAATGACTTTGCTTGCAACCACACCCTCGCCAAAATCGACATATTTGTTTATGCTCAATGGCGTTAAAGCAAGGGAGACCTAAGTCGGCACGTGCCCCCACACTTTTTGCGAAAACATGAAATTCCCCCTCTTTATAGATAAAAAATTGCATTTCTTGAGATTGAATATGTCAGGTGTCATGCAATGTTTGTTGTGGCATTCCCCTTCCTTTTATTACGCTCCTACGCCTCTGTTTATGTTAACATACAGCGAAGTTATATATGGCTTTAATTGTGTTTCGTTGTTCATTATTCGTTGCATTTCGTTTTCCAAAGGAATATCGAGACACTCCACTTCATGTTGCTGCTAGATATAAAGACGTTGACATCATTCGCATATTGGTGGAGAACGGTGCTAACGTAGAGGAACGAAACGTAAGCTTAGTAATCATCTGCTTTTCCTTGATTGCACTTGATTGCGATTGATTGCACTTTATTGAAATTGATTGCAATTAATTGCACTTGATTTTACTTTTTCTGATTCCTCTTTATTACTTTTTTCTTTTCTTCTGAGAAATATTTTGATAAGCCCACTCTTTGACGCATTCGATATAAGGCAAAAACGCGCATGTTTATTATTAGCCATGCTAATTTCCAGGCTGATACTTCTGTTCAACGCAATAGCAGAAACAAGAACTCACTGCGTTTCAACAATAGGCTGGATGCAAAAGTTTTGGGTTCTTATATGCGGGTTATTATTGTACTTGATTGCATTCCAGAACGAAGGACAGACAATATTGCACATTGCATGCTCCGTTTCGGATGAGGCTACTGTCAAGTATCTGCACAGCGTCAAAGCAAATCCAAATGTCCACGATAAGGTATGAATATCTCAAGCCTCAACCCCCTAAACATTCCATTAAGCATTAATGAAAATCATTGCAGCCCGAGTAAGAGCCGGAGGTAATAAATTCGAGCATTTGTTATGGAATGACTATTCGCGGACATGCTTCTATTTCTAGCTCAACAGAACACCGCTCCACGTGTGCACTGAAGGTGGCCACAGCACCATCATTGAAATCCTTATTGATAAATTCAAAGCAGATGTAAACCAAAGATCCAAGGTGCGTCATCATTAAATTTTCATTGAATAATTATTTGATTGAAGTTAGTACCATTGACTCCTTCAATGCCACCTTCCTCCTCCATGATACATAATTACACACATACACTAAAGAATTTATGCAACTTCTGTTCTGTTGAAGATTTTATGATGTCCAAGAATAAATAACATAATTTATGCCCTTTGGTATTAATAATTCAGAACATGTGCGTTAGAGAATTAGATAGTTTTTAGAGATATAGATTAGTGAACGAATAACACTGAAAAGCTTTGTCTGATCTTTGAATTACATCAACTGATAAGATATTATAGATTTATCTCAGCTATTGAAGACCCCTCTATGCAGAATTTCTCTTTTCTTGCTAGGATGGAAGCACATTGATTCATCTCGCATCGAAATGTGGACACCCTGAAGTTGCATTGTTCTTTGTCAAAAGAGGAGTTCCCTTACAAATGCCAAACAGGGTACAGTGTTAGAGTAACTTTTCAATTTATAGCTTACCGTAATGCTTCGATTAAACGCCCCCTTCTTTCAAACGCCCCCTCGAATAGACGCCCCATAAAATATCAAGAACAGCAATAAACGCCCTGGGCGTTAATAGAAGCATTACGGTATTTGCTCTATTACACTGTGTTGTTTTATGTTTATTGTGCCTTCAGCCGTTTGTTCCACTGCACTGAGCTATGCAACACAATACTATCATCCTATCTATTTACTATGGTCTATATTGCACAGTGTTTCTATTCTCAATTTATAAATGCCTTGATTGTTCATTGATAGGAAGGAGCCATTTGCCTGCACGAAGCAGCCAAGCAGGGCCATGTCAGTGTTGTCAAGAGTCTGTTGATGAAAGGTGCTTCTGTAAATGTCATGACAAAGGTTGGTTGTTGTTAGTGCTTATAATTATATTTTGTTTGCTAGAGAAAGCTTTAGCTGGGAGTGTTCCCCCTATCAAACAAGCCCCCTCCCATTGTCTGAGAGCTGCACCTTGGTTGAAAAGCCATATGAGCAATGAATAGTTGAACCATTTTAAGTTGACCATCCACTTACGTTAAAATCTTTGATGTTATGAAAATTTCTATGTCTGCTTGGCGTTCGCTTTCCATTATATATGCATTTGATTTAACTCTGGGCAATTCGAGAGCCTCAACACATTTTTTATTCTCTCACCTCTTGATAATACATTGGAGCAGCTCTATTGAATTAGCTGTATAACGTATTTAAACATAGCTACCAACTCTGAGGAATCATTGTTGTCTTTTACGATAGGACTGCTTCACTCCTTTACACACTGCAGTTCGCCATGGCAAGCACTTGGTCGTACAGGTTCTGCTTGGCTTTGGAGCTGACGTAGGCAGCAGAGGCGGCTCAGTGAGTTAAAAAAATCATTTAATTAATATCCCCCATACTCTGACATTATTGAGCCAAAAGCTATTTCAGTCTCCCAAGAAGGATTTGACACTATCATGTGATGCATAAGAATTGCAGAGTTTTTTTATGTGCAGAGATGTGTGGATATATTAAGTATTGACAACGTATGGTCAATCGTTGTTTCTTATAGAACAAGGAGACCCCATTGCATCTTTCTGCAAGATTGAAAAAGTCTGCCAAACACGTATCGGAAATGCTTCTAAAAAGTGGTGCAAATGTCAACTCCACGACAGAGGTATGGGTTTGTTTAATCCAGATAACTTGACGACCCAAAATTCAAGATTCCTTTTCACCCATATTAAATTTTATTCATTTGATTTATTTTTCCATTTTTCCATTTTATGAAGCATTTTTTCACTGCTGAATTTGCCTATTCTTCTTTCCTTCTGCTGTTCAGGAAGGTGTCACACCGCTTCAAATTGCAATTGAGCATCAGAATTATGATCTTGTCAAAATCCTTCTCGATGAAAACGCTGATCCCCTCTGGAAAGCCAAGGTATAAAGAATAAATTTTTCTTGTCACCAATGCTCATTGGTATAGTTTTTTATGATCATTGGTATGATCGTTTTCTTTAATAGAATGGTGAGATGGCCCTTCATGTTGCGATTCGCAATGGCAATGTGGCGATTTCTTTGGCTATTCTAGACCACATCAAGTCACAATGCTCAAAGCTAGATACTACACGTGCTGTTAATGACAAAAACGAAGTAAATAAATTCTTTACTGCTGTCTCTACCTGACTTTAGATTTTCTACTAAATTTTCTAAGCTCTTAACAAGACTCGTTACTTTATTTTTTTATTAGATTATCTTCGACTCCACAACAGCGTCTCTATTAAACTTTTCTCTTTTAAATTCTATTACAGTTTTCATTAGATTCTTCTCACGACTGGCAAGACTCATTCTCTGTTAGACTTTCCATTAAACTTTTTGCTTGGACCCTCTATTAGACGTTTTGCTAGACTTTTTATTGCACTCTCTGTTAAACTCTCTATCCTGGACTTTCTATTGGGCTTTCTGTTAGACACTTTACTAAATTTTCTACCATAGAATCTCCATTAAAAATGGGAACTAATTTTTTGCCAGCATCTCAACTCAACTCTCTTTTAGATTATGCTACCAGTTTCTGCATCAGACAATAGCATCAGAATTGCCTTCTTCGTTGAGCTTGAAACATTGTTGCAATTTTCTGTGTTATTTGACATATAGGCCGGAGAAACATGTTTGCATTACGTTGCAAGACTGCAACCGAGTGCTGAAATAGCTGGAGTATCATTGGACTTGGCAAAACTGCTGTTGGATAACGGTGCTGATACGAGTATTATTAATCACACGGTAAGTTTACTTGACTTGCGAAACTTCTTCACACGAACTCTTATTTAGCTACTGCTTTAAAGAAATTCACCGTATTCGACATTGACGTGCCAACTAACTTCTTTGAGAATTTTACATGTTATCATATGTTGCATTAAGCACAACGCAAGAAATAAGAGGAGAATAAAAATCTATTTTAGATAGTATTTTACGAACGTTTTGTCTAAGCTGCACTGCGTGTGCGTGGCCTTCTTATGTACTCTACTTTGCTTAACATGCAATGTTTCTATGCAATGTTTCTATTTGATAAGGATAAAGAAAGCGCTCTGCACTACTGCTCACGCTCTGGTAATCTTGAGCTGACGATGTTGCTTCTCAGAACAACCACCGCCGAAGCTGCTAACAAGGCTGTCAACTATCAAAACAAGGTATGAAGATCTGTTTGTTTTTTAATTGGACAGAACGGGACTATTCACAAAATATCGAGCAGCAACTTTTTGATGAAATTTATCAGACGTTGCTTATATCATAATGGTCCACTTGAGGAATTTGGTTGACTTGATTGCTAAGATTGATATTTGTTCTTGTCTTCCTAGACTGGTTGGTCTCCATTGCTGATAAGTGCCAAGGAAGGCCACTTGGACATCATGAAAGTACTCATTGACTATCATGCAAGGCTTGACATCTTTGACGAGGTAAACGCATTGTTTTAGAAGGCATTTTACACTGATGTACGATATCTTACTTGTTATGCTTTGGTATATGAAGCCATGCGATAGTATCCCAGCTTATACTATGCTATGCTTTGCTGTTTTATGCTTTGCAAAGCTATACTGTGCTATGCTACGTTGCACAGTACCTTACCTTGTCATGTCATACTATGCATGCAACACTATGTCATGCAACACTATGCTATGCTATACCATGCTATGCTATGCTATACTATGTTATACTTTGCATTATCATGCTATGCTACGCAAAACAACCGAGTTTTCGAATTCTCCTTAGGCTGGAAAAACTGCTTTGCATGTCTCATCAGAAAATGGTCATTTAAATGTTGTGGAGCTGCTAATGAACAAGAAGTCATACGTTAATGCAAAAACAAAGGTGTTTGTTTCACTTTATTTAGTTATTTATCTATATATGCGTAATATCTATATTGACATCACGGTGCTCGATGTACAGAAGTACAGAACAATAATAGAATAGAAGCAGGAAAGTAAACTAGCTCTCTGTTACTCCGAGTTTCATGCTTGTGCATTCATCAGACAGACTATCTCTATTTAGTTATTTAAGTATATTTTAAATTTCAAGTTAAACTCTGAACAACGTGCTTGATTACTTCCCAGAATTGTTAATATATTCACGTTTCATTGTGTTTTTCATGGGCTTATGTTTCAATGTCTTCTTATTCGTCGTTGACTTTATCTTTAGCTGATGGTGTAATTTTTTCACTTGTAGATTGGTCTCACTGCAGCTCACTTGGCTGGAGCAAGTGGCTACTGCGATATTGTCGATATGCTAGTGAGAAAATACAATGCAAGCCTTGACGTCGTGGCCATAGTAAGCTCGAAAAAATATATATAAAACTGCATGGATAAAAGTTTCAGTATATAACTGTTGTACTCTGAGTGATCACCAGTGATTGTCTCAGCAAGCTAAATGAGCATCAGTGATCGACTCAGCGCGTTGAGTGATCATCAGTGATCGTCTCAGTACATTGAGTTGTCATATGCAAGAGATAATGGTGTGTTTCTTATTTTTCATAGAACAAAAGAACCCCCCTTCACTTGGCAGCATTGAACGGCCAATTAGAAATGGTTGGCAAACTTCTGGAACTAAAAGCTGATCCGAATTCTACAGACGCAGTATGTTACTCTAATTTCATCCTTTTTAATTTGAGACGAAAGATTATATGCACTGTATAACTTCAGTGATGGATCATTGCTTAAGTCGCTTAAGAAGTTTGAATTAACTGTGAGTTAAATGTTTTTGATCTTTTTAGAATGGCTACACACCATTGCATGTAGCTGCGGAGGACAATCACCCACAGGTCGTACGAATGTTTATCAACCATTCACCTTCGTTGATATTCCAAGCTAACAAGGTAAACATCTGAACTCATCTTCGCCCATTCAAGCTCCGGAATTAGTCTTCCACTGTCGTATTTTTCATCTTTTTATTTCTTCATTATCTTCTTCTCAGCCCTCTCCTACGTTTTCTTCTTATGAACCATTTTATTTTATTATTTTCCTTTATCATATTAATCTTCTCCCTTGCTTTTTTTGTTTCTCTTCATTCTCTTGTTTCTCTTTTATTTTCATTAGCTATATGCCTTTTGTGATATTTAATTGCTGGATAAATAAGATCTAACAGCTAAAATATCAACTTTTTGCCCGTTTGAATGCTTCTACTTGATTTTCATGCTTTTACTTGATTTTGCAACCTTTCACATCAGGCTGTAAAGGCTGCTCCACTGACCTGTTTAATCAAATAAAGAGTAATGCATGTTTGCTTGTCGGTTGTCCTCTTTGTCAATTTCCATCTACTGCCTATATCTATACGTTACTGTGTACTCACTTACACTATCACCGTCTTCATGCTACTGGAGATCTTTGCGTTGACTATATTTCTGAGAAATGTGATTGCTTGCAGGATGGTAACACATGTGCGCACATCGCAGCAGCAAATGGTAGTCTGAAGGTAATGAAAGCACTTGTACAGTGCGATAAGACGTCAGTCAACACACGGAATAAGGTATATATTGCAAAGGATTATTTCCTTTACATTCATTTAAATAAATATAACAGACAAAATCAAGGGTTTAGACGATGGTTGATTCGATCAGGAGTTACTTGTTAAACTTTTGTTTTTATCTAAAGATGTTGCAAATATTTCGTTATCTAAATGGCTATAGTCAATAGGGACTCCTCCAATATTTCAGAGAAATATATGCCTTAGATATCTGCTCCATTTTCTAAGAAAAACAACAAATGCAATAAATTGTGTTAATCAATGTGAGAAATTTAAATCAATGTATTTTTATGTCACAGAGAAATTACGAGACGCCAATGCACTTGGCTGCATCTGGCGGCCATTATGATCTGATGCAGTTTCTCATGGAAAAAGGTGGTTCATTGGAAGACGAAGATAAGGTTTGGATATTAATTTTTATTGAATAAATGTATCACAGTTAGCTTTATGTAGTTGTTTTATGTTATTGTATCTAAATGCAGTGAGGATTCATCTATTCTTGTTTCAGGAGGGAATGACCCCTTTGCATTTGTGTGCCAAATATGGACACAGAAATATGATTGAATCTTTGAAAGGAAAAGTCCCTCTTTCGATGACCAGTGCAAAGGTTAGTATGTGCTAACTTCTCCTCACAACTAGCAGCTTTATATAATAACGTTGTCTTGTATAGAATGGTATCTCAGAACATAAAACAGATATATCCATCACTGGATACTATATTGATGTGAATAAATTCAAAATTATATCACATAAGGAGTCTATTTTTGAAAAAAAATTTAATGCAATACTGTTAAAAATGTGTATTATTTTTTAAAATTTAGAATGGTTTAACTGCAATCCACATTGCCGCCGAGTATGGTCAGGCGGATGTCCTCCAGGATATGCTGCAAAAAATACCTGGAGGCATTCCCAGCGAGGTAAAACGTTTTCTTTACCTAATTACAAACAATTTGTTTTCGAGTGAGCGCAAGAAGACGTTATAACCAATCATCAGGGACTGTGTCTGTGCATGTTCTCATTAACATAGTGTACTTGGATTTGCTGAGGTATTAAGGGTCGGCGGTCGGCAATCAGCTCAACTTGCATGCAACTTCCACAGGGTATTATGAGGCTTCCTGAAGGCTCCAACGGTGTTTAGAAATATCATGTTCCTCCTATTCTTTTGCAGTGTCCAAAAGGCAAAGAAAATGCTGAAGGCGTCGAGGTTTGTTTAGTTCATGAATCACCCCCGTGCAAACCGCTTGTCTCGTGTTACTTTAACGAGTAAAATCTCATCAAATCCGGGTGTCTCATTCATTAATGTATTTCTCATTCATTAATGTATTTCTCATTGCAGTACGGCTTCACACCTCTTCATCTGGCTGCCAGAAATGGGCACGAAGCGATTGTCCGGCTACTGCTCAACTCGCATGGTGTCAGAGTCGACGCTGCTACAGAAGGAAAGGTAATATATATATGTTTCAATTTAATTGTCAATGTAAAACCAAGTTGGCTAATAACAATATGGTAAGTTTCTGCATATAAGAAACAGACATCCCCATCCTTGCATTGGTGGCAGGAACAGCGGGGAGAACAATGGTCTTACGTCCCAAGACAATATGTTGCACAAAATGGTCTTATTTCTTATATGCAGTTACCACATTATGCTAAGAGTGATGCAGTACTTAGTCAGGCCTTGATTATTGTCGTTGTTGTGAGATAGCTAAGAATTTTTTATTGCTACACTTCAAGACAATATTGCAGGAATGCTTTTGCTTTTTCTCTTCAAAATCGCTAATCTGGTCCACAAAGGTGTACACTTCATGCCATCCTCTTCAATTGTTTGCTCAACCCAAAGTTACACGATTCTTGAAGGTTGCTCACCCTTCTAATTTTCATAATGATTCCAAATATTGCTATCTCCCCTAAAGACTAACAACCTTACATTTAACATCTTTCACAGAGTCCATATTGTGTATTTTGAAAGCATGAATTAACATAAATCAACATAAATCTCTCGTAGGGAATGATTCCGCTTCACTTCAGTCTGATGAACGGACACATCTCAGTTGTCAGTCTTCTACTCGGAAGATCAACTCACCAGCTGAATTTAAAAGACAACCAAGGCCGCACTGGTTTGCATTTCGCTGCTGCACACGGCCATCTTGAATTAGTGACTCTTCTCCTCGGACAAGGAGCTGAAATCAACATCGTGGATAATGTGAGTCGTCAAAATTTCATTCACCAGTCTCTTTGCATTCGGATTTTAATACCAGCCGATAATATTAAATAGTAATATAATGTACTAAGTGTGCTGCTGTCGCTACGTTGCATTGCTTACCCTATTTGGTCGCAAAATAAATATACATAGGTTTTACAATAACATTAATATTAACATAAGATAATATATTAGTATGACATTAATTCGGTTTCGTACTCTTATTCTTTAATTCTAAAAAAGTAAGTAATCAAAATAATTTCAATTTGGTTGTTTTTTCACAAGGATTCCTGGTCAGCATTACATTATGCGGCTGATGCAGGTCATGTGGAAGTGGTGAAGCACTTGGTAAGAATGGGAGCAGAGACAACACTAGAAGACAAGGTATAATGCATCAGAATGCATTCAGCTTCGCAATTCTGTCTACCATGCATGTTATTCGTCTTCTCCCATGAATATGCAAAGGGTGTAACTTGTTGTGTGTGACGTTTGTAGAATAACAAGACGCCGTTGGCGTTTGCAGCTAAGAATCACCATTTGTCAGTCATGAAATATTTGGTGATGAGAAACTTCAATGTCGAAAACATGCTGACGGACAGAAAGGTAATATTTTTCGCGACCGCTTCCAATGCATCAAACCTTGATAAAAGATAAAAGGAATCGATGTAATATTCCACTATATTATGCCAAGACTTTATTTAATTGCAAGTCCAGTTCACTAATATTTTTTGGGGAGAGGGGAACCTAAAGGGTAAAGACAGGTTCTTTTCTTGTTGGTTAGTCTTCTCAAATGCTTCTGGGCGTGCTCCACAAGCTGAATTGTTACTCCGAAGCAAGTTTTTCAGAGGGGTAGCGGTAAGGGCAAGTTTTCAGAGTGGCGACAAATTTTGTACACAGGTAATTAAAAAGCCTCGCAATGGGACTGTTGTTAATTTGGTTTCTCTTGATTCTACAGTTCTTGTCCAACTTGATGCTGTGCAGCAAATTGAACGACAATGGTTCAATGATCGATTTTATTCTAAATTCACCGGCACCCATATACACAAGTTGCAAACTGGCGCGGCTCTATCGCATGGAATCGACACGAGAGAAAGACAAGAGCAACGACTTTCTCGAAATGGGCAACTATTGTGAGCAGGTGAGCCACGATCTGTTGCACTTGGCGACGGCCTTTCATACCGAACACGTACTGAACGCCATTGACGAAGCCCGCCAGCCGCTGATTGACGTCATGATTGATGGAGAGTTGAAAATTTGCGTCGCACACACCAACGTGCAGAGTTATCTGAGCGAAGTATGGAAAGGAGACAGCTCGTTATTCGAGGGCTGGCGGGCCATGTTCCTGTTCTTTGTATGTCTGTTTATTCCGCCGCTCTGGGCGTTTCTGTCTCTGCCCTTCAACCGGTACAGCCGCGTGCCGACACTGAAGTTCATCTGCCATGTCATATCACATTTCTACCTGGTTTTCCTTTTGATAATGGTCGCTGCAGTACCATGGAATCGAAGTTACAGACTGCTCTCTCCGACGCCTTACGAGTGGCTTCTTCTCATATGGTTATCGGGTAGCCTCCTGTCTCAAATAGCCGAACCGCAGAACCGCAGTGGTCTCGGCTGGCTGCCCGTAATCGTTCTGGGCCTGTCCACAATCGCAATCGTCATACACTTTTGTGCCTTTGCAACAGAGGGAAACACACGAGAGGAAATCATGTACGGTAGAGATCAAGTGTTCGGCGTCGCCTTGCTCCTCTGCGTCACCCAGTGCATGGAATTCTTATCCTTGCACCACCTTTTCGGCCCGTGGAGCATAATCATCCGGAGCTTGTTTCAAGACCTGCTCCGGTTCCTTGTCATTCTCCTCATTTTCATCGTTGGTTTCGCACTGCAATTGACCGTGGTCTACAAGCCGGTCTACGATCTGAAGAACGTGGACATACCGACCGAAGCACTGCCGATACCGGGTCAGGACAGCGTTTTTCAAATTTTCGAGCACCTGTTCTTTGCAATGTTCGGTCTGACGGGAAAGTCCGACCTGGTGATGTTCAACTCGACCACAAATCCACCGGCAACGAAATACCTCGCATTGGTCATATTCGGCCTGTACGAAATCATCATCATCATTGTCCTCATCAACCTTCTCATTGCTATGATGAGTAACACGTACACCCGAATCGAGGAACGTTCCGACATCGAGTGGAAGTTCGGCCGGGCCAAGATGATCCGGAACATGACGAAAACCGTGTCCACTCCGGCACCGCTGAATATAATAACAACACTGATGATGATATTCAAAGTGGTTTTCAAAACAAACTGTTGCTGTTGTCGTACAGACATTCACAAGATCTGCGACGAAATGGAGAATAAGCACCCGGACATGCAAATGGAGTCGTTCGTCAGTCTGGACCGGTCCACCATGCTGGAAGACGGAGGCGGAACGAAGCGACTTGTCGACGTGGTCAACTGGCACGACGTCGTTCAGCGCTATCTAGAGAATAAAGGTCTGCAGATAGAAGATGACGGTGATGATATTGATAAACTAGAGCAAGGCGAAAATAGAAAGAAGCGAAGAACGCAAACAATAAGGGTGAAGGATCCCGTGGCCTAATCTACGTATTGAAACCACGTGGAAGTCAAGGCTGCTGTCTTTGGTTATACGTACTCTTGCTCTATTGTTGTTGTCGCCGTTCACCAATGCCTTTCCAGCGGTGTATGACAACATCAATAACAGCAACAATTTTTACTGCTTGCCGCCTCTCCAGCTTCTATCGCTTCCCGCCACAATTATCACCGATACTAATGCACGCTAATGCTAAATACTGCACCTTCATCCGTTCATAAACTTGACTTGAAGTCATTTCAAATATTATTGTATTTGTATCGTGGCGATGAGTGCATTCCTGATGTATTCATGAATAAGAGACAAATTCATTATTATGCTTGTATCAATATGCATAGTATTTGATGAGCTTAGTTAATCCTCACCATTGTAGTTCAGTTGTAAAGTGCACAGAAGCAATAACTTAACAACTTTGCACCGTAATCACAAGCTTGAAAGGCAAATGGAAGTTAGTTGAAGTAAATGTATGCAAGAACTTGTAAAAGATTGCATCATCCTTTTTCTGCACGATTTTGATGCATGTTATCTATGTTCAACGTAATGATTCCTTCCTTTTCATGTACGGCCTAGGCACACGTGTGAATTCTTCATCGTGGATTTTTAAGTTTTTTATTTATGAACTACACAGCTTGTATCTATTGGAAATTGTTGGATCGTAAATTAAATTACTCAAAATGCCGCTATCTTGTCGTTTTTACAAGCAGAAATACCCTGAAATCGACGATGTCGTGATGGTAAACGTGCGAAGTATTGCCGAAATGGGGGCCTACGTCCATTTGCTCGAATACAAGAACATCGAAGGGATGATATTGCTCAGTGAATTGTCAAGAAGACGTATACGTTCAATTAACAAGCTCATCCGAGTTGGGAGAAATGAGTGTGTTGTCGTTATTCGTGTAGATAAAGACAAAGGTATGTAATGATTTTGTTCAACATTTTAAATTTAAAACACCACATAAATGCATATATTGCATTAGAATTATTAACATAAGAATGCAAGTTTTCATAAGTGTATTGATAGACTCTCTCTCTTGACGTAGGTTATATTGATTTGTCAAAAAGAAGAGTTTCTCCTGAAGAAGTAAAGAAATGCGAAGAAAAGTTCAATAAAGCCAAAACGGTAAGAAACAGTTATATTTATATGCAAAGTTTCTTTCCCCCTTTCCTTATTGGCGTGCAGACTATATGTATGTCACTTGCACACTGAAGTTAAGTTTAAGTTACTGCAAACAGGTCTTACAGGCTTACTCACTACAGTTTTAACAGCTCCTGTTTCTCTCTTATTTTGTTTCATCTTAACGAAGTAGGGAATATCAATACAAATTGGGTAAACAATGTTGAATATGATTGTGCAAATTGGGTAATCAATGTTGTTATTGGCTTCATTGCAGGTCAATAGTATCTTACGACATGTGGCAGAAGTAATGGAATATGAAAGTGAGGAACAATTAGAAGAATTATACGAAAAAACCGCATGGTTCTTTGATGAGAAGTACAAAGCAACTGGTGGATCCTATGAGATATTCAAGCATGCAGTCAGGTAAGACAACTGAATGGTTTTGCTTTGGCATAGAAGATAGCTGTGAGATACAGCCTGCTTCTGACAGAGTCATGTTTGGTTGAAAACTCCTGATGTTATCAAGATTTGTGTTATTTTAGAGTAAAATAATTCTTCTATTTGTTTCAGTGAGCCATCTATACTTGATGACTGTCAACTGGATGATAAGACAAAGGATATACTGCTTACAAATATCAACCGAAGAATGACCCCCCAAGCTGTGAAAGTAAGATCTGATGTAGAGGTTGCTTGCTATGGGTACGAAGGCATAGATGCTGTCAAAGCTGCCCTCAAAGAAGGATTGAAGTTTTCGTCAGAGGAAATGCCAGTCAAGGTATTGTTTAATTGTGTTGCTTTTTTGGTGTTTTGATAAAGCTACAAAGCTTCAAAATGCACAGAGCAATAGTGTTAAACTAGTGTTCAAAATTTTAAATGGTTTCACCATATCTTTATATACATATGACTCTTAGTTGAGTATGCCTATCCTGACAATAGTGCTCAATATACGGAGTATAGAGCAATTATAATGTAGAATTTCCACTCAAGGAAAAGACATGTTCTCTGTGACTTTAAGTTTCATGCTTGCACACTCATCAGACAGACTGTACTAATGATATTGGTATAGTCTGTCTGATGACTATACTATTAGTATATCTTTATATACATGTAGATTTATAGGAAACAATTATGAACATATGTTTGGTTATTTTGACTCTTTCAGATAAACCTGATTGCTCCTCCTGTATATGTTGTGACCACCACAACTCTAGAACGTGAACTGGGTGTTGAGACGTTAAAGAAAGCTATAGAAGCCATTGAAAAGTCAATTATGGCTAGCAAAGGACAGTTCAGTGTCAAAATGGAGGTATGCGTGGGAGATTTAAGACCTATAAAGCTGACATGTTTATACAACTTCTGATCTTATTTAAATTACCAACAAACTTAGTATATTTGATTTAGTTTAGCAGAGTGAACTTGTATTTAATTGCAAGTACTCAATATTCATAAAAAGAGGGAGTTTAGTAGCAAAGAGAAAAAGCAACAATGTAAACTAATACTCTTAGTTTTATACTCTTGCAAACAATCATGAATTGGTTTCTACTATCATTGAATAAGAGTTCACTCTGTAGAAGTATATGGTTACTACATAGCTAATAAGACACATGTATTCTTTGTTTGTAGCCAAAGGTTGTTACTGATACTGACGAGATAGAGTTGTCGAAGCAATTGGCTCAACTCGAGAAGATGAATGCAGAGGTTGGTGGAGATGACAGTCCCGATGAGATGCCAAGTGATGAAGACGAACCAGAACAGTAAGAAAATAAGCATAAATCAAGCAGTATGTTAATTGCTGTCATATTTACAGCAGGAACAAAAGGGCGAGGCAGAGATAGATCCAGAAATATTCTTCTGTCACATTCATTTCTTTCTCTTGTGAAAATGAAGTAGATTTGATTGTTTCTTGATGATGGTGATGATATAATTATGAGTTGGATAATTTTTTTGGTGGTTCAACAAACTCACAGGATTTTACTATCTTATTTCTGGAAACAATGCTGTATAAAGCTCAACTCGACCATGTTGGCATGCCTGCAAGATTCATTGACACTTGTGGCTTTCAATGACATTTGTGAACCTGCAACTGCTCATGGAGAGATCAACAAAAAAATGAAACAATCAATTCATTCAAAATTGTTTATATTAAAGGTAAATATATCGTGCAGCAAATAAAATAATGCTTTAAGCTTCTATAACTATTAGCTAACAGCAACAAGCTCTAATAATGCAAGCTATGAGGTATATTAATATTAATAAAAAGCAATATATAATATTAAGCAAGTGTTAAAAAGCAAGAATATTAAAACAGCTATTTATGAGTTTATTTACTTTGTTTTTATAGATAATGTTTATAATATATTTATCTCCTTTTTATTATAAGTGGGCTACAAAATTACATGGGTATGTATGGGAAACAGCAATGGAAAATCGTGGTATGTATATATTTTTGTGTTATATACTAGAATAAGCTATGTGTATCTGAATCGTCACTAAAAATCCCAGAATCTCTTGTGCTATGTGTCTTTCTTCTAGAGTCCCATGTAGATAACCTTCTATCTGTGTTCATCTTGTCCACTATGAAGTCCATGTGATCACATTTCAATCTTGATATTTTTCGACTAAACTCATGGAAGTCTAAATCGATTTCTACATCTTCATCCTCACTTGGTGCATCATCTGTTAATTCTGCTGAATTAGACCTTGCAAACATTGGACATTCATCCACTCTGTGATGCTCAGCTAGATGTGAATTCGTTTCTATGAGTCTTCGGTGCAAACGAACCAACTGGTGGTCTCCACGAGCTTCCATCTTTGCCAACAACATTTCTCTGATGACGTCATTTGCCGCCATGTCCACGGGCAGACAGCCGTGGTTGTCCTTCGCAGCGACATCTGCGCAGGAATTAAGCAACAACGTGATAATCGACGTGGCTTCGCGGCTTGAAAAAGCCGCTGCATGCAACGCGGTCCAACCGTGCTTCCCGCGTTGCTCTATTTCGGCGCCACTCTCCAACAACAGCGACACCATGTTGACGTTCTGCCGCAAGCACGCCTGCTGCAGCGCGGTGAAACCGTTAAAGCGCTCCTCCGTCAGCAGTTTCTGCAGTTGTTTCAGGCCGGAATTTCGTTTGAGTAGCGAGTTCAATATGACATGGTCGCTAGACTGCAGGGCCTGTCTGAAGGATACCTTCAACGTTATTGAATAGCACATCTTCTTGTCGTCCTGGTTTGGTAATTTTCAAACAAAACAAAATTTCGAAATCAAGCCCAAACACCGTCTCTCTAATGTTTGATTTTTATTCTTCCGTTATCGCAAATTGTTATTCGCTACGATATATCACCACAACGGTCATATATCATTTGCTCCTCTGCTAATTGCGATATATATTTAAGTTTCTGATAACCAAAGTACTCTTCAAATACTTCCTGAGATAAAATTATCTTGCTGACTCCCAATATCGTGATGTCCACTAAACGTTTCGTTGTCGAGCTTTTCCTCCGGGGCAGTGTAATGATCATGTAATGCTCATTGAAATTTCCTTGCACTCAACTGGCAGTAAAACATAAACCACAATACTTTATCTGTTATTCAACTTGTCTTCTAGTATCTCATCTCATCCACATAAAACCGGACACTATACAAACTTGAAAGACAACTGTTGGTATATTTATTTGCCCAAGCCCAACAACGCGTGTGATATCGAAGTCGCCCCTCGGCACGTCGGCTCAATCTGCTGAGGAGGAGCACAGCACAGCACAGCAACGAAAGAACTGACTGATTGAGTTTGAGTCTTGACAGAACGTGCTGCCAGGGGAGGAATGACAATTGCTGAATTTCTCGAACAATGACTATCTAATCCCCTGAAACCTTCTTGCTGCACGTTTTTCCGCGGAGTTTACTCACCACAGTTTGACATCTTAAATTGTTCTTCAATATCTGCCGGAAGATTTTGCAACGGTCGGAAGCATTGAATTTTCACTGTGTGACATTTATAACAGCAAGTGTTGAGAGGTATCAAGACAGTTATTTGTCAACTGCAATGAAATTCATACATTCGCAAACGCAAACACTTTTTCCCAGCTGTGTATTAAACACAAACTGATCACGTTTTGATCACGTTTTGACTCCGTCATCGCATCATCCAATGAATTGACCATTCAAGACATCTACCCTGTATAAAGCGACCAAGGTCGCTTTTGCATGTCATTGCAATCTGTCCTGTTATATATTCTTCCGTGTGTGACGTCACATTGCTGTACCTGATGCATGTTGTGTTTTGTTGCTCTGGGAATGTGACTCACTCAGCTTGGGAATTCAAAGATTTAAATGCGAATCAAAGATTTCCCGTGATCAATTGATCAAATTCAAAGGCCACACATGGTTCGAGAATAAAATCATAAAAAACCAACGTTGTAGTACTCAGTAAGGAATCGTGGTGCTTTAAGTGAATGTTTGCTTGATTGAGTCTATTAATCTGCATGTTATTTGTTGGTTGAAAAAAAAAACGCAGACCCTGCCACTGAATTGCTGTCAAGACAAGGCGTGTGCATTTTCATCTTGCAATCAAAACGAAATCTCGTAGGATTTATTCATACGTTGTGCATGATATCATTACGGATATCGATTAACGTGCATTTGCGATTGTAAAGGAGGATATCAAAAGTTAATAAGATTCAGAGTGGTTTTTGTTTTTGCAAAGCTTAGAAAGGAGTTGACGTAATTGCGGGACAAAGCGAACGGGCCTAAGAATATTGTTTTGCAGCAGCTTCGAGTGAATGCTAGATTTTTGTTGCATTCTTTCCCGCTGTGCTTCATTGGAAGGGACAAATCGGATCGCAGCAGTTTTTGTATTTCCAAAATCACGGCATTTGGTATTTTAGGTGTTGTTTATTGGACATTTTATTCGCCGAAATGAAAGAAGAAGACATTGAAGTAGCTATCAAGGTACTTGTTGTCGGAAATGGAGCTGTTGGGAAGTCCAGTATGATACAGCGATACTGCAAGGGATTTTTCACGAAGGAATACAAGAAGACGATTGGTGTTGACTTTTTGGAGAAGATGATAAGGTAAGATCTTTTCATATCCTGCTAAAACGAACAGGATTATTTGCTTAGCCTTATTGAATATACGATAGGTCGTGACCGTACTAATTTCTCTGTTTGAAAATGATTGAGTGGAGACTCGAGCTGAGCTGTGCAGAAAATAAACTATCGGAATTTTTCAAAGAATGTTAACGACTCGAGGTGTCTCCCGTTTGAAATCTTTAATTTTCATTTCAAGTGTTTCTAATCCTCAGTTATCAAACCAAAATTGGCCCTGAGTTTGACCGGAGGCTTAGTTTCAACATAATGGCTGGCGTGTAATTTGACCTGTTTTGGCTTTGCTGATGATGTGGAAAGTGCAGACAAGTTTTGAATCCAACGTGGTCATCTTACTTGAGGCATACATATGTTTACGTCAAAAATGCTAAATATTTCATGAAATTTGTTATAAACAGTCTGGAATGTGGAACAGCTGAAAAATAGAGATATTTACAGAGAATTTCATGAAAGTTAACTATTTGAGAGTCTGTAATTGCAGGACAATGCTTTTCTGTTCCTTATTTCAGGCTCCCCTTTTGGGTTTCGATAATTGATTCTGATGTTACACATTGTTTCTTTACAGTTTGAATGGTGAAGACGTTAGATTGATGTTATGGGACACTGCTGGTCAGGAGGAGTTTGACTCTCTCACATCTGTGTATTATAGAGGTTTGTTTATTCTTTGCACAATAAGATCTTATTATAACGATCATTCAATGCATACCAAAGATATTTGTGTAGTCAATCCAACCTAACCTTATCTAATCAATGTATAACATTGCATATGCAAACCTCAGTTTGATAAACTTCTACAACATCAAGATAAAATCTGGTCGGCTATGAGTTTGGCACCATGCATATATGAACTAAGTAGATAGTCAACACACTATATTGTATTTGTTTTGTCTAACTGTATGCCGGATAGGTTGATGCATTTGTTTTTATGATGCATTCTGTTTCTCGTACATTTTAGGTGCACAGGCGTGTGTCTGCGTGTTCTCAACTGTTGATAGGCATTCATTTGATGCGATGACAAGATGGAAAGAAAGGGTTGGTGTCATTCTGTTTTTTGTTGTTACATCTATTGTGTTTTGATGATATTGGTGATACTTCTCTCCAAACTATGTTGTTTAGCGCTGGATAATAAGAAATCTATGCTTTATCTATGCCATGTAATGCATAACAACGTTAGTCATACTGTAAATCCTTCAATTAGCTCTTATTTATGATAGCCTCCTTCTGAAGAAACTAATCAATGCACCCCAAGGGGTTTATTCAAGTATATTCTGACCTTTTTGTGACAGAGTAGTTCCTTTGGACTTTTCATTAGTAAGATTAAGTGTTTGTTTCTGTGGAGAGAGTAAAATTGTCACCTTTTGAATTAAAGTGCACCAAGAGCTTCAGTAAATTCAGATAGTTACATAGTTCAGTTGCAAGCAAATCATGCATTCCCATTACTGATAAACTGATATCTTATTGATTCCTCCAGGTAAATGAAGAATGTGGTGAAATACCAATGGTACTTGTGCAGAATAAGATTGATCTGGTTGAAGATGCCAAGATGACACCGTGAGTTTGAATTTCAGACTCTGCTTTGAATCTTGAATATTTATCCGACTAAAATCATGCATGAATGTTAACCATGATTTTTTGTAACTTCAGGGAAGAGGCAGAAGCCTTGGCTAAGAAGATGAAGTTAAGATTCTATCGCTCATCTGTGAAAGAAGATTTGAATGTTAAAGAAGGTGAGGGGATGCATTGTGCAATGATTTCAGATGCTAGGATAATTACCATGACTTGAATGTGCATAATATAACACTTATACACCTGAGACAATAGAAGGTAACAATAGAACAATAGGGAAGAACAGTAGAAACTGGTCCCTTGTGCAGCTGAGACTTGGAATTGACCATTACAAAGCTACTGTGAACCTGTCATCTCTCTACACATTTTCTGATATTTTGTTTGTTTTATTGCAGTTTTTTCATACTTGGCAGAACGATACATAGATAGAATGAATTCAACTGAGCCTGAAGAAGTCAATGACAAATCATCGCAACCATCCAAAATTGGTAAGTGTGGTCCAAGAGTGTTGCATCTATTTTCCAAGGTTTTGTGTCACTTATGTTTCCTATCTATCTTTTGGCGATGTCTGTTACACTCTTTTTTCTATAAGAATGCTAAAAGTTTTTCTCAAGTTTTCATTTCTTTTATAAATATGCACCGTTTTTATAAAAAAGACAGTGTGTAGCCCCCAATACCTTCTTTTTCACCTGTTTTTCTTGTCTTTTTGATTGCTAATTGGATTTTTCGACTCTTGTTGCTTCTTTGTTTGTTTCCCAAGGTGATAATTAACTTATTTGTTTGTGTTTATTAAATTTTCCTGCTTGATTAACAAATCCCTTTCTTTTCCAAGGATCTCAATAATTTTCTTGTTTTTTTTTATGTTATTAGTTGATAATCGACGTTTACTTAACTAATTACTTTCTTTATGGATGACGCAATAATTTTTTACATGCATTGTTTATCTTATTGCTTTATAACCAGTTTGTTTACATGTTTGTGTCTTAATATTTCTTTGCATTGCCGCTCTATCTGATTTTCATTCATTTAAAGAAGCTCTATTCTGTCTTTTATGAACCTTTTAGCTCTATTCTTTGTTTTATCAATTTTATTTTCATGAACTAAGCTCTACATAAATCCCGCTTTCCATTCAGGACTGTTTACAACTAAAACGACGCCGGATTCTTCGACCAGCGGCATTGCAACATCGAATCACAAGTCGTCGGGCAAAAGCAAAAATAAGGGCAGCAAAAAAAGTGACACGATTCAGTTGGCCTCTTCGAGCAAACAAAAATCAAAAAAGAAGAAACTCTGCTTCAATATTTGATCTTATCATCGTCCATTTCGTAGTCACGCCTGCATCTTGTTTTATGGGATGCTACTTCATAGGTAAATATAGCTAACAATGTCATTGAATTTTATAACTTAGCGTCGTAGAATGTGACTTAATTTTACTGTATCTAGTAATGCTTCTTCATCAAGCTGGCTGTGTATTGACACAGTGTATTTGCTGATTTTCGATTTATCGACTTATGGTAATGGAATTGTTTGTCATATGTATGTGTCCAACGCCCAACATATATTACCGTACCCCTTTCATTGCTGACTTGCTATATGCATGCTCGAAATTTGCCACCTCGAAACCCCGATTATTTGAACAGATTACTCTACTTTTTTTGTGGTCGAAATATCAATGTTTAACTGTATTGCCAGTTTATCATGTTGAGATAAACAATCCAGCTTGCTTTACCGAAGTCCCCAACTCTTGTTGTAGTTGTCTTAGCATACTTTATGCAGCTGTACTCTACTACAAACAGGTAGGTATATAGAGCTAGACTCACTACATTGCGTCCCTGCTTTTTCTTGGCTCGTTTTTACTCGCTCTGTTTTTGGTTGGTTTGTTGTGCTCCTTGTGTTGGGCGAGCTTCGAGCTAGGCACAGGGACGCAATGTCTATATACCTAAGAGCCTTTATTCAAATGAAACTTACCGTATATGTATACTGTGTAGTGACTAGCTTTTGATGTGAGGGCCTTAACGATGCAATTGCTGTATTTTAAATTTTAGTTAAGTTTTTCTTCTTATTAATCATTTTCATTTTGCATATTTTGTCAACTTTTGACTTTTTAATCATCAAATATTCATGAACACGTTTATTGCTATATTAAGGGTATATTTTAACATAATTTCAGTTCTTCGTACATAGAGCTGTGTGGTGTCAAATTGTCCTATCCCCTGCTATTTCTGTCAATTTGCAAATAACGGTTTAACTGATTTAGTTTTGAGATTAAAAGGTTTTAAATACTGAAGACCTTTTATTTACTATCTTAGGAATTTTGCTTTGTAGTGATTCATCAATTTATGTACTATTTTTATTAGACATAAGATTTGAATTGGATTTAACTTAATCCGCGAACATAAGTTTTATAGTTTTACTATCCAGTTTTTACGAGAATGTATAATTTTGTATCATCGTATCATGCATGTTCGATATATTATATTACAATCCTTTTTTGTCTGACTTTTTATGAACTCTGACGTCACAACATAACAAATTTTGCTGCATGCTAACACGCATCAGCTTAGAATCGAATGGCACTTTGCAACCTCGAGATTTTTTCTGCTGTTAAATATTGTGCCGTTTCATGTTGAGGAAACTTTTTCAACTTAAGCCAGTTGGAGAGTCTGAACAAATGTTCTTTTACGCTGTCAGAACTGGAAGACAAACTGGCATTTTCAAATCATGGTAAGGTATTTTTCATGTTTATATAAAACCTGCACGCAAATACGGAGAGCAGAGCAGAGCAGAGGAGTACCATTACCATAGGCCTGGCAAATTTCTTACTGAGATTTTTTATTCTGTGCCTTCCAGGTCAGAATGTGAAGAGCAAGTAAAGGGATTCAAAGGAGCCAGATTCAAAAAGTTCAAAACAAGAGACGAAGCCCTGAGCTTTGTAGCAGTAAGCATCTTCTCATTACCTCTGCTGGTGTATCGTTTCGTTACATTAGTTGCTCTTGCTCCTCTCCTACTCTTGTATGTTAAATCGCATACCTAGCTTTTCTATTCTGATATGCGTTTTTCTTGTTTCATTATTATTGGGTGAAAATGTTGGTAGAGCAGGGCCACTTTCATCAAGCAAACCCCAAACTCCATCTTGGAAGCAATATGAAAAAGCCAGGAAAAGCAAGGTGCCACAACATGTCACAAGTCTAGGCTGCAATGCTGCTGCAAGCAATTCATCTTCTGGCATACCTGTTGTATACACGGATGGAGGGTGCTTCAAGAATGGCAGCAAAATTAATGCCAGAGCTGGAATTGGTGTTTTCTGGGGAGCTGGTGATAATCGGTGAGACTAGATCCGTATTTATTGCCAAAGTATTTTCTATCAACCTTCTAAAGCGAGTTATCTTATGAAGCAGTTGAAATAGCTAGATGTTTTGTTTGTTACATCAGATAGCTAGTCAGCTTTAAAGTGACTTTTTAAAAATTTGCAGGAATGTATCAGAGCGATTAGCTGGACACCAAACAAACCAAAGGGCAGAACTAAATGTAAGTTATTCCTAATTTTAGAAAGTTGGTTATTTGTTCACTCCAAGATTGGAAGTTACAAAGCAAGGTAGGCTGATATAGTTATGTTATCATTGCAGGCAGTGATCAAGGCATTGGAAACAGCAGTGAAAAGAGGTATGCCTGAAATTGAACTGCGAACAGATAGCATGTACACCATTAACTGTTAGTATAAGCATCTATTTGATTTTGTGTTTTTCAAAAACGTATTTTATCCCGGCAAGTACAATAAGAATTATGCAATGAGAGTAATGTAAGGCCTCTCTTAGCTGACACCTTTATAAAGCAAACATCTAGTCTAGATCCCAATGGTTTCCGGCTTACAGAGGCTTCACTGTATTTTACTTTATATTGATTTTTCGCAAGGCAGTACTCCTGTACTTGCATTTGAGAGTTCTATAGAGCATTCTCTCTTTTGAGTCAGGTGCAACAACTTGGATAAAGAAATGGAAGAAAAATGGTTGGAAAACAGTTGATAGAGAACCTGTTAAGAACATGGAGGACATAAGAAAGCTTGATGATCTTTGCAGTAAAATTAATGTTAAATGGGTATGCAAAATATTCACTTCATTTTCACTTCATTGATTCTATAACTTAATATTTGTTATCATTTTTTTCCATTCCATTTATATTTGTTCATTATTTGTGTTTTTTACAGATTCCTTTTGTTTTTTACTCTTTGTTGTCTTAGAATATATTTATAGTATTTTTTGCACCTTTGTCTTACAATATATACATATTTTTTATATTGTTTTCCCATTTTTATGCATATTGCTTTCCCCTTCTTATGCATATTGCTTTCTTTACTTGTTATTTATCCCCATTATCAATCAATCACCCATGTGTCCCTTGACCTTTTGTTTTTCATTCTTGACCCCTGCCTTTACCTTTTTTCCTGTGTTTGACCTTTCCTTGTACGTTTTATCTCAGGCTCATGTACGTGGCCATCAAGGCATTTTTGGCAACGAAGAAGCAGACAGGCTTTCAAAAATGGGTGCAGACTCAGAACCTTCAACAGAACCCATAGTATCCAACTATTTTCCAACAACACCCCCTCAAACAATAACCGATTTCACCACAAAGTCAAACCCCTCTTCAAGATCCATTGTACCAAACCCTCAGATAGTACCAATAAAGCCAAATATGTTCATAGATCTCACACCAGTTAAGCCAAATTGCCCAAAAGCATCAAATGTTATAATGATAGACTAACCATTTACCCACCTTGTAAAAATAACTGTTTCATATTTTCGTTTTATAGTTCTGTTAGAGATTACTAAAAATTGTTGGTATAGGTATGATATATTGATATAAAAACATGATTGTTCTTTTGTGTTATATAATGTTGAATTAATTAATCTTAGAATATTATAGATATTTGATGTGTTCAATATTTGAAGATTAATATTTGGATATTTTGTGCTTTATATTTTGTTTGACATGTTTTACTATACTAGACTCACCACATTAGGTCCCGGTGCCTCGCTCGCAACTCGCTATACACAAGGGACTCATGGAATCACTATCAAAAAACTGGCGAAAAAATGGAGCCTCGCTCTGGTGTAACGCTACAAGATTAAAGTTTGGAAAATTCCCGGGAGCACTCGAATATGACGATATTTTACTGTGTTACCGCCTCTCTGAACAAGTATTCATTTTCTTTGAAAAGAAAGATGTAAATGGTTGCATGTCGAAGGTTTCTTATTTGGAAGTATAGGAACAGGTGAGTATAATTTTTATTATCCAGCATACCTAGTTTTTTTCTGTATATGTCATAGATCCCATCTTTATGGTTTAACGTGATTTCATATAGGTATGATAAACACATAGGTAAACATGTCTAGGCTTCCACGAGTCGAACAATTCATTTTTGGGTTATATAATGAACAATGAAAAGTAAATATTTTCATTGTTACATTGACAGATTAAACCCCAGATTCATGGTCAGCAGAAGGCAAAGGAACGCAATGGGGTGAGTGTAGGTTTACGGGTTACGTCATGCGAAGGAGAAAGGTGGTCAGCGTGCGCAGTGGCGTAGTTATTTGTAGTGCGCAGGAGCGTCTATGACGCGCGCTGCCTGATGCTTGGCCTTAGGGTTAGGCTTAGGGTTAGGGCTACGTTATGCGGAGGAGGAAGGTGGTTAGCATACGCAGTAGCGTATTTATTGGTACTGCGCAGGAACATATATGACGTAATGTTATGCCTAATGGCTGACGCATTGGCCTTAGGGTTAGAGTTAGGGTTATGCTTAGGGTTAGGTTATACGGAGGAGAAAGGTGGTCAGCATGCGCAGTGGCGTATTTGTTGGTACTGCGCATGAATATATATGACGTAATGTTACGCCTAACGGCTGAGGCATTGGCCTTAGGGTTAGGGTTAAGCTTAGGGTTAGGTTATGCGGAAGAGAAAGGTGGTCAGCATGCGCAGTAGCGTTTCTATTGGTACTGCGAAGGAGTATATATGACGTAATGCTATGCTCAATGGCTGAGGCATTGGCCTTAGGGTTAGGGTTAGGCTTAGGGTTAGGTTATGCGGAGGAGAAAGGTGGTCAGCATGCGCAGTGGCGTATCTGTTGGTACTGCGCAGGAAGATATATGACGTAATGCTGTGCCTAATGGCTGATGCATTGGCCTTAGGGTTAGGCTTAAGGTTAGGTTATGCGGAGGAGAAATGTGGTCAGCATGCGCAGTGGTGTGTTTGTTAGTACTGCGCAGGAGCATATATGATGTAATACTGTGCCTAATGGCTGAGGCATTGGCCTTAGGGTTAGGGTTAAGCTTAGGGTTAGGTTATGCGAAGGAGAAAGGTGGTCAGCATGCGCAGTAGCCTGGTTATTGGTACTGCGCAGGAGCGTATATGACGTAATTGTTTTCATAATGGTTGAGGCATTGGCCTTAGGGTTAGGCTTGGGGTTAGGGTTAGGTTATGCGGAGGAGAAAGGTGGTCGGTATGCGCGGTGGCCTATTTATTGGTACTGCGCAGGAGCTTATATGACGCAATGATGTGCCTGATGGCTGAAGCATTGGCCTTAGGGTTAGTGTTAGGCTAAGGGTTAGGTTATGCGGAGGAAAAGGTGGTCTGCATGCGCAGTGGCCTTTATTTTGGTTCTGCGCAGGAGCTTCTATGACGTAATGCTGTGCCTAATGACTGAGGCATTGGCCTTATTGTTAGGGTTAGAGTTAGGCTTAGGGTTAGGGTTAGGTTATGCGGAGGAGAAAGGTGGTCGGCATGCGCAGTAACGTATTTATTGGTACTGCGCAGGAGCATATATGACGTAATGCTTTGCGTGATGGCTGAGGCATTGACCTTGGGGTTAGGCTTAGGGTTAGGTTATGTGGAGGAGAAAGGTGGTCAGCATGCGCAGTAGCGTATTTATTGGTATTGCGCAGGAGCATCTATTACATAATGCTGTGCCTTATGGCTGATGCATTGACCTTAGGGTTAGTGTTAGGCTTAGGTTATAGGGAAGAGAAAGGTGGTCAGCATGCGCGTTGGCTTAGTTATGGGTACTGCGCAGGAGCGTGTATGACGTGCGCTGGTTTGTATGACGTGACATTGGTCCCATTGGTCCAAGGGTTAGGGTGAGAGTTAGGGTTGGGGCCACGTCATGCGGTGGATAAAGGTTCTCTCATCGCTCAGCATGCGCAGGACTTCTATGGTTCAATTTATGTTGTTGCGGAGGAGTCGGGAAGGAAAACAGTCTGGAAACTAGTCGAGATTCCTTTCGAATGTTCATGAAGAAAAAGACACGTCTTCTTTGAAAAATATTTGATATCATCAAGTTTCATACAAATACAGGTAATATATATTGTTTTTAATATCTTTCGTATATTAATAACTGTTGGCCTAATCAGCAGAGTCTATTAATCGTGGGTTTTCATAGGGATAATGGATTTTAACGCTTGAACTTTGAAGCCGCAATCTTTGGCCTAGGCATTCCCATCCCAGCAACATGTGGACCTACTTTGATTGAAATGTTTTTGTTATTCTTTCCAGAATGATTACAGATAATCAACTGGCAGTGTTTGCAAACCTGCTTGGAGTTGGACTCTTTCTTCTGGTTGTTCTCTACCATTATGTTTCAGTAACTGGGCCAAAGAGAAAGGATGAATAGGTTAGCAGCCAACTGAGATTTATTGTAAATCATATGCAACGTTTTTTTACCTATTACTGACACATTTAGACATTTAAAATATCCAACTGGCTACGATGGAAGTGTATAAGAAAATGATTTTTTTAATTTGAGCTTTAATGTTTATTTTTTAGGATGTTCGCACATGAAGATGTGCTGAAGTAAATTAAAGATATTTGGTGGAGGAAATGTATTTGTAACGGGAAGAGACTGATAATACTAATGTTTCTTATTTGTAAAATAAAGATGAATCAGAACTAATACTATGCATTGTTTTATAAATGTTGTTTTTCTTTCATGCAAAATTTGCTTAATTTTTTCTCAAAGCTCTATCCTCGAAACAGTTGCTTGGTTCAAAGAATTATATACATTCTATAATAAGTGCACAGATTTTATAGATACCACACCAAAAAACCCCTTTATCGAAATTAAAATTTTTCATTGAGTGACTGCTTTTGTTAACTTTTGAAGCATGTTATCTTTTAGCAACTTGTTGAATCATCTGCTTGCTGTTGTAGTTGTTTTGACACGTGTGCAAGCGAAAACGAAAAGTCGAAAAGAGAACACCAGCCCTCTTTGTGCAGCAAGCTGTCATTAGAATTTGCTTTTTATCGAAGTTGTCCGCAGAATATTGAATCTGTGAGTTGTCGTTTTTGTTTATATAGGATCACAATTTTCGTAAACTGCGCTCTGAAGCACATGAAGATTTAAGTTCTTTAATATTTTATGTGCAAGGTGGCCTGCCCTGCCCTAGGCTTGGCCTAACCCATGCATGCCCAAACAGGCATAATTTCCTGCAATGCAAACAGACATCAAGAACATTTTACGCGTATGGTGTAAAATTAACTCTTTGAGCATTGGCGTAGGCCTAACCTAGATTATTCACGTGAAGATTTGAAAGTAATAATCCATCTAGAAGAAAACCAAGAGCTCACATCTCTAAAAACTTCTTACCTGCGTTAGAATCCCAAAAGAGCCCCGTCATATTAACCCCCCCTCTAGAATATGAAAAGTAGGTCAGCTCCCAAAAACGTCAATTCCACGTTTTATGGTACCTATGTAAATAAATTTCTGAACATGAAATGAATCCAAATGTTGCTGTTTTTGTTTATTTGACATTGATTTTTTGCCAAATTGCAGAGTAAACCCAAAAAATCACAATGGCAAAGAAGATTTTAGTTACAGGAGGGGCAGGTTACGTTGGGAGTCATGCAACTGTTGAAATGCTTAATGCTGGCTATGAGTGCATTGTCATTGACAACCTTGCTAATGCTCATACAGGTATGCCCTTGGCCAATGGTATACCCTTGTACACTTATAACTCATATTTGCGAACTATATTTGCAATCAGCTTTACCTTTTTTTAGAAAGCTTGAAAAGAGTTGAAAAAATAACTGGTAAAAAGCTGGAATTTCATAAAGTCAATCTCTTGGATAAGGAAGAATTAGATAAACTGTTTTGCAAGGTACCATCTTTATTAATTTAATATTATTATAGTGATAATTTTTTTTGTAAAGTGTCACTTTGTTATTGCTGTTACACAAACATCAGTGTTACTGTCCATTGTCTTATTAAATCCAGTAAATAGAAAGGCAGGCAACTAAACTATTAATTTCATTTCAGTATGATTTTTATGCTGTCATGCACTGTGCTGGACTCAAGGCTGTTGGCGAATCTTGTGAACAACCCCTGGAATACTACCACAATAATGTCACAGGCACAATATGTCTTTTGCAGGTAACCATTATATTTATTGGCAATATTTCTCCGTTCAGCAGATTTTGCTAAAATTCCTAGTGTTATATTCTAAACTACATTTCATTTTGGTTGATCTCCATTCATTTTTAACACTCACATGTGCTTGCATTAACTAATTAATCAATATACTTAATTACTTTTGGAAGCTTTCACCTCATATCTGAGGTATCCTCAGCCATTTAGCATTGTACATATTGTGGGATCTTTTTTAGTAGTACAAGCTTTAGTAGGATGAGATGTGGCTGTAGCTTGTTATGCCCTGGCCTTTGTCCGTTGAAGGTTATGTAGGTATATAGGTTTCTAATAACGTTAGAACAGTCAAATATTCCTATAACATATGATAATGAAAGTATTTTTTATTTTCATTATGATATGGTACAATTTATTTATTCATTTCTTCTATTTTACTGTACTAAATGCAGACCAAAATTTACTTCCCATTACATTGTATCTTTAGATAAAAAACGTGTAGAGATAGTGAAGCTCAATTGGATGTAGCTTTTATTACTAGCAAGTTGATGAAAGTTAGCCCTGATGAATGCAAGTCCATGTACTGGTTATTTTTATCATGAAATCCAGTTCTCAAAGATAGTGTTATGGAATTGAAGCATACTAATTTGGTCCATCTCGATTTTTATAGTGCATGAAGCAACATAAAGTGTACAACATGGTCTTCTCATCGTCAGCCACTGTTTACGGAAAACCACAGTACTTGCCGTATGATGAGAAACACCCTGTTGGTATTGGCATCACAAACCCCTATGGACAGACAAAGTTTTTCATTGAACAAATCTTGAAAGATTTGTCTCTCACAGACAAGGTTTGCTTTCATCGTAATGACCGTTCATCGTATTACTTTGAATAAACACCTTTTTCTTTTAAACGCCCTTTCAATATGAACATACACGTATCACAAATGTGTTCCGAATGATTTAATAATCGCTACGGCGTTTACTTGCAGCATGCCCGTATTTTCTTAGTAGCTCTCAGTGATCTACTTTCTTGATGATAATCTCGGTAGTTTGAATTGTGATATCGTAATGCCGTAGCACCCATTGGAAGTAGCATCCAACTTCTTTCTTCTATTAAGCGGTACTAGATAGATACTATATCTGACGTAACTCGTTGCTCTGTAAGATACTGTACCGTTGATGTGCTTGTTTGAACTTGGTCAACAGAGAAAGGAAGAAGAATTACTGTTTCAATGCATGTTTTTATTTGTTTTGCAGTCTTGGAATTTGATTCTGTTGAGATATTTCAACCCAGTCGGAGCGCACAAGTCTGGACTCATCGGTGAAGATCCCCAGGTGAGACTTCACAAGCATTCTTGTCGCAATACATAGCACTGTGTTACGATTTTAGCTGCTGTGTAGCGCATTGGATATGCCACAGGAAAGTTGGCCGTGATCAATACCACCAGCTCAATGGAATCCGCGATTTATTTTTGAAAACTTTGCTTCATTCTGTTTTGTTATCGCGATGTTTTAGTCAGCTATTTGCACGAATTGCGGATGGATGTTTGATTGACACATCCGAACTCGGACTTTGTGGATTAGCACCCGGCTTCATAATATAATAACCTAACTAACCGGGGGCACTCGTAATGATAATCTAATTGCCCCATATGATATATTTGTGCCTGCCCTAGATTGAAGTTTGATTGACACATCCGAACTCGGACTTTATGGATTAGCACCCGGCTTCATAATATAATAACCTAACAAGCCGGGGGCACTCGTAATGATAATCTAATTACTCCATATGATACATTTGTGCCATGTACTGCGTAGATTAGAAAATGATCGAAGCTTTAATAACCGATCGCTGTTTTATCACTCAGGGTATTCCCAACAATTTGATGCCTTACATCAGTCAAGTAGCCGTCGGAAGAAGGCCTCACTTGAACATTTTTGGCAGTGACTATGAAACGAAAGATGGAACTGGTTAATATGTTGTTTGTTTACTCTCCCTCCCACCCTCCATGCTGATTTACGCCCTCCCACATTATGCAACCAGTTTTACTCAAGCTACTCAAGCGCAATACAGGAATTCGGTATTAGCCACGGCTCAATAACACTGTCTCATTTAGACTGGGGAAATCCAGCCTAATTTATCCGGATGTTTGGCTTTTGATAATTTCATTTTTTATTTGCAATTTTATTTTAGGTGTTCGAGACTACATTCACGTCGTTGATTTGGCTGTTGGACACGTATGTGCATTGAGAAAGTTAGAAGAGAATTGCGGATTCAAGGTAGAATTTATTTTGCGCTATCTACATTTCTTCTTTATTGCCTTAGCATAACATTTGTTTGCATTACAAACTCCTTCTGAGGCATGGTTCTCCATATCGTAACCACGCACTTTTATTGACGACCTCGTTTTCAGCTTCAGGTTTCGCTGAAAACGAGGTCATTTAGTGTCAACCTCGTTTGTCAGCTCAGGGTGAACCTCGTTTGGTAATTTGGACTTGAGCACCGCTCACCAGTGTAATGTTAACCTTGTTTGCAAGCGCAGGACAATGTTTTGATTCACATTCATGATCCATTCTCACAGATTTATAATCTTGGTAGTGGCTGTGGCTACTCTGTCCTTGAAATGTTGAAGGCGATGGAAAAGGCGTGCGGCAAAGAGGTAGGCCATATAATTGTTTTTCTTTCTTTGAAGCCCTGACTAAATGGTCACACAATAAGGTACTTCTTCTCAGGAATGTATGACAGGTAAACTTCTAATCAAGACCATGCATGTACCCGTGAGAAAGAGTTTGCTGGCCTGTTAATTCCTCCTAACATTTAGAAAAGCGGGCCTAACAGTGTTTTGTGCATTGGGCCTAAGTATCATTGTATTTTTACCGACAGCTCGCCTACAAAATGGTGGATCGAAGAGCTGGTGATCTGCCATCTGTTTTTGCCGATTCGTCTTTGGCACTGAAAGAGTTAGGGTGGAAAACAGAAAAGACTTTAGACGAAATGTGTAAGTGTGAATTAATGACTCACAATGTTCATGACGTCATTGCTTGCAGCTTTGAATAAGGGGCTGTTTTTGCTGTAAATTCAAAGTGAGGCTCTTTTTTCTCTTCAGGCGAAGATACATGGCGGTGGCAAGAGAACAATCCAATGGGATTTCTGCAAAAGAAAGAATAACGATATTGTTTATCAACGGGGGTAACGTTAGTTAGTTTAGCAGATTATTTATCCTCAAGCTTGCAATAATAATTTAGATAACAATAGCTTACATTATAATGAATTTATATCAACTAGACGCAGCTGCACCAACACTATATTTTGAAAACGACAGATAATTTCAAAACCATTTTGATATTTGTTCATAGTTTCCTTGAAAGCAGTTGCTCATGCGGTAGTTACGTTATTTTTCCCTTGTGACGTAGGAGAGAAAGATATACAGTGGAATCCCGCTATAACGAACCCCGTTTATAACGAACTTCCCGCTATTACGAACTAAAACTCCGGTCCCTTGGATTCTGGGAAGTAGTTCTTCATAAAAAAATGTCCCTTCTGTATAACGAACTCCCGCTATTGCGAACTATTTTCTCGGTCCCTACAGAGTTCGTTATAGCGGGATTCCACTGTACTTGCAACTCTCTTCCCCCAATCGAGGCTACATTCAGATGTCTCTATCGACCGTCCAGCATTCTGTCGGGCTGAACGCAAATTTTTTTCTCGGTAACCTCGATTGGGTGGACCAGAGTTGCAGGTTTGTTTGTCCTTCTTACTTACTTTCTTCTTTCGTTTTCCTGTTCACGAGGGCAAACTTAACTTGTTAGCAAGCCCCGGTCGTGGAGCGCAGTGGAGAGATTGCGGAGGAGCGTAGGGGCGTAATTTGCAACAATTACCAGTCTCGTCATCAGGTTCATTATCGTTGTCAACATCCCATTGAGTGCCACTGTGTGCTGCGATTGATTCTTTTGAGATGTCAAGGGGTTTTAGCTGGTGAACGAAAGATTCCAAGTTGTTGCTGGCCTCTTTCACTGACATTGTGCAATCTTGTGGAAGCAGAGCTGATGTTGATTGGATCAACTGAAGACGTATTGATTTATGAGTGAGTGCATGAAGATTTGTCGTTGAAGGTTTGCACTTTGCAGAAATGTTTTGTTTCCCTTCGTTGTGCCTTGTTATTTTGCATTGTTTTGATTGAATTGAAGAACGTCTTGTGTTTGTGTTACGAATAATGCCATAAATATGGACGGTAGATAAGCAAGCAACGAATTCTGCATTGTACCCATATCAGCTTGTTTCATTTTCATGTTGATGCGATTCACGTGTTGTTCTTCTTGCCGTTCGTGTTTGCTTTTCCGATTAACGTTTAGAAAGTGGAACAAAGTTGTTGCTGGCCTCTTTCACTTTTAGGCTAGTGCTTTGTTGCGAGACGAAGGCATCATTGGCAGATGGAAACGGAGCCGTGGAGCAAGTGAAGGTATAATGCAAAGTGACCATTTTGCGACTTTGATCAATGAGATAATATCCAATATCACCTGATTTAGTTTCGTAAGTGCCTACTTTTTGCTACCCCACGAATGTCTGACAGCTTAACCCTGAGGGAAATCTCCAATTGAGATTTAATGTTGTGGATGATTTTCTTCCTGCATTGAGTTTAGTGCTATGCAGATCGAGAAATGTGGGCAGATTTATGGCGCTGTAAAGTTCCTGTCATTTCTTCCTATTCAGCATCTTTCAATGTCGCTTTCCAAATATTTGTTCCTCTGAAGGAAATTCTCTGTTTTTCTTTAAGATGCCGCTTCATACATAAGCCTATTCTTTTATTGCATGGTTTCAATTCAAAATTAGCCATTCATTATGAAGCGTTTGGTCTGTTCACCCCCGACTGGTTCACTGCGTCTGTTATTAATCAACTGGAATGCATTTAGATCCAGGGGTAAAGTGAGTAAACTTGCTGTTTTATGTGCTTACAAATACAACACATCTCTATCCAACTATATTTGTATTATTATTTCAGATTTGTGAAATTCGCGAGGTTTGGCTGGTAAAGAGTTGAACTGACTTGTGGTAAGTTCTGCTACGAAGTAACCAGTGGACCAGATGTTCAAAGTTGAACTTCGATTTGTCGAATACCTTAGCAGAGTCATATCGTGTCAAATTTGGAGCATTGATTAAGTAAATGAAACTCAAAGTAGGAGATGAGAAACGTAAATAGCAGCCGATCCATCGAAATGCAATGCAAATGTAGTTTGTCATACATATTTGACATATGCTGTGTGGGGATGGTGCTTTGTTTAATTCAACACGGACACCAGACTGCATTAATCCACTGATTTAATGCCTTTCCTCGTGTCATATTTTCCCATACAAATCGAATTTCACGTGCATATGCGTATCTGGGACACATTTTCACTACGGATTTACACTAACAGAGCCAATCCTGTCATTATGGATTATTGACCATCTTCTCAAATTTATCATAATCGTCACGCGTGACATCTGTGTTCAGCACAATACCAAGTAGAATGTTGATTTACAACAGTTCGTTCAGGCATGCACCAGGAAGCATTGTGAAGGGGTATAAATTGTGCACTTCACTTTTATCATATAGCTTATTTTCTCTTGTCTTTGAATTCCAGTACCTACTTCAAACGAGAAGTTGCATAAAAGAATAATTGGTTTTTACATCGCTGGATTGGTTTCGTCATAACAACAAGGTAAAGCATAGCTTCATCGATATGTTTTGTTGTCGTTTAGTTTTTTTTTATGTAAAGAGTATACACTCGGTATATACGCTTCTTATAATGAAGCTGATTCCCTATTTTTAGATTTCTTAAAATTAAGTTTTAGTTCCAAAGGTTTCTCGATAGCTCAGTGTCATTTTTAGCAGTGCATTTAGTTTCCTGAAGTCTCTTTTCGTACTTGGATGTTATGATGAATGTTACACATGAACGTTTTTGTGTAAGCAAAGCAGGACAATGCATTGTAGGACACTTTTTGTGTGAGATTTGACTACAATGAATGAAACTGGCTGTCTAATTCTCAGTTATTCGCCGTGATAAGAGTATTCAAAGTGAAAACGCTTGTTAGAGATTTTGTCTCAAGTAGATTTAGTGGTTCCTTATAAAGAAGTTGCCTGTGAGAAAGCCGTGTAACAAACGAAACCTTCTCTCTTGAACTGCTCAGTTCACAGAGCGATTTACTGCAATTTAGCGAACTCTTCATGTAGGAAGTATACAGTTCTTTTTTTCAAACTCCCGCTGTATTCAGAATTAATGCCCACTGTACTGTGGATCATACTTGATCCTTGTAGATTGTGTTTGTTACGCTTGCAAGCAAGTCTTAAGCCAGTTTTAGCAGATCTTGTATTGTTGACCTGGGAGATTCAAACTGCGGAATTGAATGCCTGTATACATTTTTAAGAGCATTAGCGTTTCATTATAAGCGCTTGGTACTTTGGTTGAAAGTAAAGCTCTAGGTGCAGCGAATCTGCGAGCAACATAGTATGGCATTGCGTAGCAAGCATTGCCTATCATAGCATGCAAATAACATAAAAATTAGCAAAGCAAAGCATAGCATGGCATGTCATAGCACGTATCTTTAAACAGCATAGTATAGTATAGCTCAGACTGGCAAAGCGCAGCATTGCATTTAAGTCATCCAGCTGTCTTCACAACTGAGGTCATATTTTTATTTTTCAAGTCTTTAATAGTAGTCCCTGTTGTTGTTGAAGCCGTGTTTTCAAATACTTCCACGTCATGCTCAAACATGATTTTCCATTCAATCCCTACTCCTCGAATCCATTCAATTCCAGCCTTGAATCCATTCAATTCCCGCTCCTCGGCGTCGAATTTGCATTGACTGCGTGTATTTTCTTTGCATTTGCGATTTTCGTTTTCTTTCAGGCGCGATTATTCGGGCCTAACCGCAAAGCCGCACTGTCACATCTCGTGAAAACCCTGCCCATTCACTTGTCAGTATCGGCAATTCATTGCTGATGATTTTTCCTTCACCTTCTCTACCCACTTGCCATTGAAATAACGATCCTTTTGTGGAGCTCAATGCTTCGCTTCTTAACACACGCTTGAGTGTTTGTTCAATGTTGACGTCATTTTTCGCTATTTTAGGATTTCAGACGCTTGCTCCAGCAAAATACTACGTATCAAACAAAGCATTTATCAGCGCCAGGAAGAGAAGGGTATGTCATGTTTGTGCATGAATATTTGTGCAGCATTTTCCCCATTGAATCTGTTTGTGGAAGGTACTTCTTATTACCTGTATATTTTGAGCTGACGAACATTGAACGATTACGTCAGTGGTCTCATTTTCAAACCAGACATGTCTGGACCTCAGGGAGAAGGGGAGGCGTGATTTTTTTATCAAGGTTGAAATAGTGAAGTTTGTGGAAGCTCTTTCTTAATGGCTGAGGCATTGGCCTTGGGGTTAGGGCTGGCGTCTGGGTTTCGTTATGTGAGAAGAAAGGTGGCCAGAATACGCAGTAGCGTAGTTGGTGGCACTGTGCAGGAGCGTACATGACGTGCTGTGTCTTTATTCAATCTTGAACTAAGGGCCACAATTTGAACAGTTTCAGCCATTGTTCATACCTTGAATAATGAGTTGTGATTGGTTAATCAAGTAACAATAGAGAGTTGCATAAATCTTTGACCCCGGGAGATTCAAAGAACTCATTTTTCAAGAAGCAGAAACATGGAAAGTGTGCAATGCAAACTATATGAGAGGAAAGTTGACCCTGCAATTTTTTATCTACTATGCTTCACCAGTAAGACCCCAGAAAGAATTTTAAAAACCTTTCGACGATGACAGGAGAAAATTTGTATTTTATTTTAAATCATGTGAATTTAGACATGATTTAAAATAAAATGTTGTTGCTGTTGCTGCTAAAATATTAAGACAGTTCGGCCTAAAAATCCTGATTTCAAATGATATTTTGTTAATTTCATGCTCATATTTGAGGTCTTCATCTGGATTTGAACTCATACTTACTGCATTTAACTGCTTTGCCATCCGACTCTCTACCTTCCCGTCTATTTACCCGCCACCATCCCCATTTTCTCATGGTCATTAAATACTTCCCACCCCCACCCCGAAGGTCTTGTGTTCGAATCCCTTTGGTAGAAGAAAATTTTGTTATTTCTCAGCAATTTTGCCTTTAAATACCCGTAAAATATTTTGGTAATCTACTCGAAAAAGATAATGGACACTTGCTGGAACTGGGCTCGAACTCGTGTTTGTACTACAATTTGTGATCACCAGAAAATATTTGAAATTGTATTGATTTCTTTTGAATTCCCTTTTGATTCCTCTCTGCTACTTTTATATTAACTTGTGTAAACAGTTTTTAAAAACTCTGTCTCATAGATTGTAGCTGTAACTACTGGTCTGTATGTAAGCCACTTTCAGGAATCGGTACATTGTCCGCAATGCAGAGGTGCTCTGGGACCTGTCGAGAAACGTATCCAGAAGTTTGACGTCATTATATCTCCTCTTATGTATCGGTGTGTTTTCCAAACCATCTTTATCAAAATATTGCAAATCACAGTTTGTTTTTCTCATAATAGAAGTATCTTATTTCCATCTGTGGCCTAATGAACGGCTCTAAAAGACAAATCTCAGGATTAGTCGAGATTTCCAATGAAACTTTGGCCTATCCGCAAAAGCTTTGGCGATACTGACCGTGATATTAATTAAACTTGTACCCGCATGTTCGGTCGAATTGTCCATTTATCCAAACGGGATAAATGGATATTGTTGTTGTCGTTCTGTGGTGTTTCGGTGTGGTACTGATATCGAGGCTGGTGTTTGTTGAGGCGACAATAGCCGGCTTAGGCAGGACATTCTTTCGATAATACTGGCATTAGTAGCAGTGCGTTGTGACATTAGATATCAAATCTTGCTTTAGCAAGTAAAACCTGCACAGATAGAAGTAGAAGGCCAGCTCTGTTGCTTATTGAACATTTTCTGTTCCAAAATAAATGCAAATACTAGTGAGCGCTACAAAGTGTATGGCAATTACTTCATAACTACTCGGGGGCTGAATATAGAGTTTTCTTATTATTTCTAGATTGCTGATAAGGCAACCGTTTATATCAGCCACAAGCTGCCGATTGTTGGGTAAGTTTGTTACATTTAAATTGTTGCTTTTGAAGTTATTCCTTACGCTTTAGTTTCGCTTAAACCAGGAATATCCACGACGGAAGGCGTTTCTTTCAGTGGCGAAGTTATCTTTACTTTCTCAGAAGATATATTGAGATTATGTCTCTTAGGTTGTAGGAGATTGGAATACACTTATTTCTAGTTTATCTAGAGCAACTTTGTAGTGTTTCTGAGCTTGTAGTTTTCCTCTTATTTTTAATTTTTCGTTGTGTGCTCCTTAGTTCGTGGTCTCAGGAGTGATTGCTAAATTTGCGAAAAATATTAAGCAAATTATATCTTTATGTTTGAAAGCAGTTGGGAAACTTAAGTTCTTGGCTCGTTACGAACGCCGCGGACTCGAAATTGTACAGAAAACGCGCAAACTTCCCTTGAAGTTGTAATGTTAAACTTGCGTCGTTAGTTGTCAAATATTAATTCATGATTTTCCTTTTAGTGCCTTGAACAAATTATTGGCCTGCGTGCATGCCAACGATACACGCAAAAACAGATGCCATGATGTCATTGAAATTGTTGCTATTTGCTGTTAATTTGGCGATCTTTCAGGTAGTTATTTTATATACCCTTTGTATCTTATTGCGATATTAGGAGATTCATTATCAACGTTCGTTTTGTCGTGCTGAAAACCCAGACCGAGGAAAGGCTGTCAGAGCTTCATGGTCATGCATCATAGCATGTTGCGAAGAGTGAATTTATCAGGGCACCGTCTAAGTCGTTTGGCCGTGGGCGTAATATGCTAAATAAGGATTCTTATATGTGATGACTTTGCTAGATTCGTACAGCAAAGTTTATTTGCCGTTGACTAAAAAGAACAACAAGGAGGATCTTCTGGATTAATGTCTCTTGAAATGACGTCATTGAATTCGTTTTAGAATCTCGTAAACGGATCCGGTTACTTCATACTCAAGCTTGGCACTTTCTACAATACCGGAGACAATCTTTGGGACAATAGTGACTGTGAAGGTTGGGGTGGAACTTGCGACAACATGTTCGAAATTTGCGTGAAGCAGTTCCCTCCATTGCCTCTTGGCATGGGCAGTTGTCTCTACTATAAGAAGGCCACGCAACAGGTAGAAGCTACGTCAGTCAATTTCCAATCAGACTCGACTGGCATTTCGAGAAGTATCCGAATTAATGTCAACAGGTACACGGTAAGCTGTATTCAAGATGCATTCGTTGATAATAGCTATCTTCTTTACTTTATGCTTCACCTCGCATGATACCTTGTTCCTTACTTTATATGTTTTGCGTTATATTTGATACCTTCTTCTTCTTTCTTTTGTTTTGTGCTCCTTTCCTTGCCTTTTGCCTTACTGTCTTGCTTTGCTTGTTCTTACAATCTCAACAACTTCTTTACCTTCGGTTTTCTACTTGTTGCACTTTTCTCTTTAGCCTTACTTTTCTAAAGCCTAGCTTCTTTCCTCATTTTAGGTCTTCCTTTTGCTTTTGTACACCGTTGATTTGTTGTACTTTCTTCTTTCTATTCTTGAATCTCTTTCGCCATTACTATTTGCATATCATTTTGTAATTGTCGTGTGAAATACCACGTAACAATCTTCCTCTTCATCATGCGTGTCCTATTTTAACCACCGTGTTGTATTTCTGCTTCGTATTTGACAGCGTTGATTCTTTGATTATCCCTTCATTTCAGGGTTCTGGTTTTTTCATGCGAATAATGGATCACGACTCTGCAAGTTCAAGCGATCACGTGGACGACCATGCGTTTGGTGAGACGTTTACGCCTGGTGTTAACGGAAATGCGATTGATTACTGGAGACGAAACTACGGCAGACGTAGCCGCTCAAAAACTACATTGACTTTCACGGTGTCTGTTGGTTGCGACCAGTATTATTACTCGAGTACGTGCGAACGTTATTGCAAGCCGCAGAACGATGCCAGTGGACACTATTCGTGTTCAAGTCACGGCATGAGAATTTGTTTGACGGATTGGTTTGTGTTGCCCGATTGTCTTGTGTATTGCAGACCGCACGATGACGACACGAATGGGCATTACACTTGTGACAATAGAGGAAACCACGTTTGCCGCACGAATTGGTTTAATCTTCCGCTGTGCACGACGCTTTGCGAACCGCACGATGACAGCACGAATGGGCACTACACGTGTGATAGTACTGGCGTGCATGTTTGTCGTGCGGGATGGTATAACCAGCCGAAATGCCTTACGTACTGTATGCCACAAGACGATGACATCAATGGACATTATACGTGTGCGAGTAATGGTTCGCGTGTTTGTCGCACGGGTTGGCACAGTGAACCTGATTGTCTGACGTATTGCGTGCCACAAAACGATGATATCAACGGACATTATACTTGCGCAAGTAATGGCTCGCGCATCTGCCGCCCGGGTTGGTTCGTGGAGCCGGATTGCACGCGGTTTTGCGAGCCGAAAGATAGCGTCGAAGGACACTACACGTGCGATGGCAGTGGCAATCGAGTTTGTCGCAAGAACTGGCACGGCCTACCCAACTGTACCACATTTTGCGAACAGAAGACTGTTGCGAATGCCAGCAATGCGAATTGTCAAACGAATCATACATGCTTGAGCAACGGAACTTGCTTGAATAACGGTTCGAATGCTTGCGTTGAAGAGACAAAGAGGGTATTGGATAATAAAACATGTGACGTCTATTGTGAGCCACGACACGATGAGTTTGCTCACTTCGATTGCTCGAATAATGGATCGAGAATTTGTCGCCAGAATTGGTACAATCTTCCAAATTGCACGACGTTTTGCGAGGAGAAGGATGATGCTGATGGACACTACGAATGCACGCAGAATGGCACGCGTGTTTGTTCCGCGTATTGGTATGGGCTGCCGAACTGCACGACGCATTGTAAACCACAGAACGACGCATTGTTGGGGCATTACACCTGCTCGTTCAATGGAACCAGGCAGTGCAATGCAAACTGGTATAATCTACCGAACTGCACGACATTTTGCGAGCAACACGATGACGATGTCAACGGACATTACACGTGCACGGGAAACGGCTCTCGCGTGTGTCTTGAGAATTGGTACAATCTACCGAACTGCACGCAATTTTGCCGACCGACAAACGACTCCAGTACGGAACATTACACGTGTGATCGGCAAGGACAGATTGTTTGCCACGACGGCTGGTTCAGTAGAGGAAACGACAAAGATTTCTGCACTGAATATTGCGTGCCTGCGAGCAGCAATGCCAGCGGATATTACAATTGCAGCGCACGTGGTGACAAGATCTGCCATGCAGATTGGTATGGCTCCGACTGTCAAAAGCATTGCAAAGTGGCGAGCCAAAACAGCACGTATCTCAAATGCAATAGCACGGGCAGCCTCGTTTGCAGGCAGAATTATTACGGCAACAACTGTCGTGTTTATTGTGTGCCACAAGATGATCCATTACACGGACATTTCAATTGTGAAGTTAATTCGGGAAGGAGGCTCTGTTTGCCAGGATGGACTGGAGACTATTGCAACGTGACCAGAACCTCGATAGCCCAAAGTCTTCATACAAATATTCGTACTAATGGGAACTCTATCACCGTTTTGAGAACTCAAGGCTTGTCTCATGCTACACCTGGAAGCTTACCTACCGCGAATACGAATATACTCACTTTGAGTTCGACAACCCGGGGTCTACACTTGCCTACCACAACTTTTCCTTCTGGGAGTCGACTATTGACCAGTGTGCTTGTTACTGCGAAGTCAACGTTGTTGATTAAACACGGACTGTCGTCTTCAAGCATCCAGACAAGATCTTTGGTTAGTTTCTCAGCTAGCAACTACTTTCACTTGAAAAGCCAGTCACACGAGATATTATCTCGCGTAAAAAGCTCTATCAATGATGCTGCCATCAAACCAACAGTGTCGCTCCCTTTGATGTCGCAGTCAACTGTTAGTTCGAAAGTCGAATCTTCAAATGCAGACACAGATGCTTCGACAACAATAAACTCTCAAACATCATACCATTCTTCATCGATTATCATTAAAAATACTCGTAGCTGTAGCACGTGTTTCCAGAGCCCGCAGTCGGCGTATTCACAGTCCAGCTTTGATGGCCAATCGAAATCCTTTGCAAATTACAAGCTGGACACTTCAAGCCTGTATACGTCACATCCAATGCCCAGTGCTACAAACAGCAGACAAGTTAAGATGAGTGCCTCAACAGAAAAAACTGCAACAACGTCTAGTACGAAAAGAGATTTTCAAGACGCCAGTTATAGATCTATCCCTTCAAAAGGACGTGTGACTCCATCGCTTTCCTTACCTCAATCAGTTGCCACTTCTAGTATATTTACGGACATTCAGGCAACAAGCTCAAACGATGCTTTACGAACGAGTGTGTTTACATTAGTCAGCTCTTCGACACAAGCTGCCTTTTACACAAGCAACAGTTCAAGTGCAATTGCATCCAGTGTCTTTAACTCCACTCTGACCCCAACTACGACTCTTGAAACGAAAGAAGACAAGACGAGTGTTTTGGATTGGCTTTCAGGCACAGATGAGGGCAAGACCATATTGGCTGGCTCAGCAATCGCACTTCTTTTGATCATTTTGCTTATTGCTGCCATCATTTCGTATCTCAGGTGAGTTTATTTCATGTTAATTGACTATTCTTGTCTCATTTTGACTTGGATGGATAAGACAAGGGTTTTTTTGTTGATATAAGGAAGAACTCTATTCAACATGTTGTTCACTGACTGCACCAGGTCGGAAGAAGTGGGGGGAGGAGGGTGAAAGCAATTTTTAGGTGCAACACCCGTCACAAATTGTGAAATTCTATGCGCCACTCCCTTTTCTACCGCATCTTATATATTTTCATCGAACTGCGAGATCCTGGCGTTAACTGAGGGAGGGGGCCTGTTTCCACCCGTTTCCCCAGTTCCCCCCGTTTCCCCAGCCCCCCCGCGTTGCCACCACTGATGTTGTTTCAGTGCTTTTGATTAACCATGGCTTTTCTATTTTCGCACATTTTTTCATTTTTTTGTTGCTTCCATTGTGTTATTTTTGTCATCATTTTGTTGCTTTCTCCAACAGACCCGTGAAGCCGCAAAAAAGCAAGATCATTCCTTTTTCAAACTTGGAAATGGCCAAGAAGTTGAGCAGCAATGACAGTATAAATGACAGCTTCCCCAGCAAGCAAGAGAACACTACGGGGTAAGAATGTGGCATTTTTCCGTTATATTTCAACTTTGGTATTCTCTGGACTTATTTTTTGAAAACCTTTGTTGCTAAACGTCGCTGGGGCAGTAAAGAGGGGGATTTAACTACTCTCCAACTACTAACCCTGTACAAAGGTTAATTTGGAGCATGGGATTTTGTTATATAAAAGTAGTCTGGCATGGTACTTATCTGCTCTTCATGTGAACGTTCTGCATTGTAATGCAAGACGAATAAGACTCGTGATAGCGTATGATATTGCCAGCCATGATTGCTGCTAGCTTGCCTTGTCATATTGTTAGCTATTCTTGCTACTAGCTTGCCCTATCATAGTGTTAGCTATTCTTGCTGCTAGTGGGCCCTATCATATTGTTAGCTATTCTTGCTACTAGCTTGCCCTATCATATTGTTAGCTATTCGTGCTACTAGCGCGCCTTATCATATTGTTAGCTATTCTTGTTTCTAGCTTGCCCTATCATATTGTTAGCTATTCTTGCTGCTAGTGGGCCCTATCATATTGTTAGCTATTCTTGCTACTAGCTTGCCCTATCATATTGTTAGCTATTCTTGCTACTAGCACGCCTTATCATATTGCTAGCTATTCTTGCTACTAGCTTGCCCTATCATATTGTTAGCTTTCATTGTTACTAGCTTCTCTGACCAACTGTTAACTATCATTGCTGCTGGCTGCTGGCCTGTCCTATGGTATTGTTAAGTATCTGTTCTCTGTTGCCTGAGTAGCGCTATTAATTTTTCCTTCTTTATTACAGCAACAGTGCCAGGAGAGATAATCGTTTCTACACGAACAAACTTTACGAAATGCACACCATTGACAAAGCAACCATGCGTGGTGCAGGTGGTAGCAGCAATCCGTGGATCTTCGATAGGCAAAGGGACTCAGACAGCGATGAAGATATAATACCGAGCCCATCCACTCCGGACGTCAATTACGATAAACTTGTCGCGAGAACAAGAACAAATGTCGAAGCGAAGCGAAAAGTCACTGTTGTTCCCAGCGGCAAAGGTAACTTGCTCACAGCTTATGAGAACCCATCTCGAAGGCTTTTGTTTGATGAATCTTTTATTTAAATGCAGTCAAACCTCTAAAGGATAAAGCCTTGGACTTAGCTAGGCCTGTAGCAGACTCCTACTACAGCTTATTGTACAGTGTACAGAATATTAATGCAAATAATTGTAAACTTTTCAAGGTAATTGGACTAGCAGGTTTAGTCTATATTCAATTCTTTGTTATCATTTGATCTGGGAACGCTGAAAATTGCTTTGGTTTGATTTGTTTTTGGAATAATTAAATCTTGTGGAGTAAGGCATTAAGAGAATGCTTAATTGTCAATTGAGATAAAACTTTAATTTGAGTCTTGAGAACTTTTGAATCAGCAACGCGTTGGTTTCGCAATTACTTCAAATTATTTAATTGCCTTTGGTGGAGATTCTCTTAAAATTTGATAACCGAGAGTTGGATTAAGTATGTACTAGCTGGAAAATTTTGGAATTAATCTGCAGGGAGGGCGTCTATTAGGTATCAAAGAGTATATGCTGTAAATATAATGCATTTGACAGCTTCGTAGGGAGAGTCAAATAGATTATTCAAAATCACAATGGTGCACAATATTATTTGATATTACACGTGTATATGTTAAACCTTTCAGCTGCAGAAATCCTGAGAATTTCTTGTGAATTGTGGTATTTTGTAAGAAGCGTGTTCATTTGAATGTTATTCAGTGCATGCGCATTTTATCATCCAATCAGATTGCATCTTGTGGGCTTTGGATGAATGCATTCAATAGGTATGAATTGCCAAGCGACTCGTTCCAATGTTGAATTATTGTTATCTTTGTATTCAATTAATTATTTTTTGAAAGCGGTTTATTGTCTTCAACATATTTTCGTGGATATTTCGTGAATATTTTGAATTACTAGTGCCCAGTTGACTTGGCTTTGAGAATAAAAAGGTTGTCGTGCAACGCGTTCAGTCTTTCAGTTGAACAAGTTAGCAGACGGATGTCAAGAAAACTCCATTGGCCTGGTCTTCGAGAAGTCGTGTTCAGTTGGGGAAGAAAGTCGATGTTGACAACTTGAGATTCAAGAAAAGTCAGTTGGCCTAGTGTTCAAGAAACCTTGCTTTTGTGGACAAGAGAAGCAACCGAGTGTTTAGCACTTGGAATTGCCTGGTTGAAAATCATTTTGAGAAAGAGCAAGCCGATGTCGACAGCTTTTCACACGAGAAAATTCAATTGGCCTAGTCTTCGGGAAGCTTGTCTGGTCTGAGAAGCAACCGCGTGGCAAGAAGGTTTTGCTTTCATAGCAGTCGGTAAGCGTTGTTCATTATTTTAGAATTGCTTTAAGCTTATTATTCTTAGTTTTCTGCCATCTGTTTATTAAATTTTGAGGAATGGAGTGGAGGAAATAGCGATGTTGAAGTGCTTATAATATGACTTTATTGTGATACAATTGATGAATCTGGGCAACATATATACAACTAATAAATTCACAAACGAATATTTTAATGGTGGATAAATGTTAAGACAACTAAATTGCAACATCGATAAATTAGATTTCACTTATTTCTATGATTACACTTATGTTATATTATAGTTGTTTTTTATTTTGCGACATTCTTTGCGTTCTTTTTTTGTATTTTCAAGAGATTGAAGATCGCTGTCAAGAGAAGAAGATGCAAGAAGATCACAACTTATCAATTTTGATATTTATTTGTTTTAATTAAATTCATCTTCGCAATGTCTCGTTTTCTCTCGTCTTTTGCATATATAGGCTAAGTTCTACATATTAAGTTAGGGCATAACGCAGAATTAACACAGAGATAAGTAAGTAATTTAGCCTTAATTAAGTTAGGATATTCTAGTGAAAGAAAGTAGAGCAGAGTAGCGGTAAGTTAGGGCATAACGCATAACATAGCGATAAGTAAGTAGCTTTAAATAAGTTAGGATATGCTAGTGTGCGCAAGTAGAGGCGAGTAGTGGTAAGCTACGCTATAACGCTTAGCATAGAAATAAGTTAGGATATGTTAGTGAAGGAGGATGGTAACAGAGAAGAGAGGAAATTAGGGGGAGGGAAGAGAAATAGTGAAGGGGGGTATGCGAGAGGTGTAGGGAGAAGAGTGACGGAGAGAATGTTGAAAGAGAGGGAGATGAGAGAGAAGTGAATAGGGGGGAGAGAGGCGTGGAGGAGAGTGTTGGGAAGTGTAAGAGGTAGATGAGAAACAATGAGTTATTAAGAGAAATGGAACTATTCTATGGAATAATAAATGGAACTATCCTATTCCCCCCCGTTCTTCTTCCAACTGCTCTCCTCAACGCCTCTCTCTTCTCTCGTCTCCCTCTCTTTCAACATTCTCGCTCCTCGCCCTCTCCACCACTCTTCTCTCATCTCCCTCTCTTTCAACATTCTTGTTCTCTCTCCCAACCCTCTCCACGACCTCTCTCTCTCTCTCTCCGTCACTCTTCTCCCTACACCTCAACTCTCGCAACCTCTGTTACCATCCTCTTTCACTAATATATCCTAACTTATTTAAGGCTAAATTACTTACTTATTTCTATGTTAAGCGTTATAGCCTAGCTTACCACTACTCGCCTCTCCTCTACTTTCGTTCACTAGCATATCCTAACTTATTTAAGGCTACTTACTTATCGCTATGTTATGCGTTATGCCCTAACTTACCGCTACTCTGCTCTACTTTCTTTCACTAGAATATCCTAACTTAATTAAGGCTAAATTACAAAATTATAGTGTTAATTCTGCGTTATGCCCTAACTTAATATGTAGAACTTAGCCTATATATGCAAAAGACGAGAGAAAATGAGACATTGCGAAGATGTATTTAATTAAAACAAATAAATATCGAAATTGATAAGTTGTGATCTTCTTGCATCTTCTTCTCTTGACAGCGATCTTCAATCTGTTGAAAATACAAAAAAAGGAAAGAATGTCGCAAAATAAAAAACAACTATAATATAACAAAAGTGTAATCATAAAAATAAGTGAAATCTCATTTATCGATGTTGTAATTTAGTTGCCTTAACATTTATCCACGATTAAAATATTCGTTTGTGATTTTCTTAGTTGTACTTGTTGCCCAGATTCATCAATTGTATCACAATATAATCATGTTATAAGCACTTCAACATCGCTATTTCCTCCGTTCCTCAAAATTTAATAAACAGATGGCAGAAGTCTAAGGATAATAAGCTTGAAGCAATTCTAAAATAATAAGCAACGCTTACCAACTGCTATGAAAGCAAAACCTTCTTGCCACCCGGTTGCTTCTCAGACCAGACAAGCTTCCCGAAGATTAGGCCAATTGAATTTCCTCGTGTGAAAAGCTGTCGACATCGGCTTGCTCCTTCTCAAAATAACTTTCAACCAGGCAATTCCAAGTGCTAAACACTCGGTTGCTTCTCTTGTCCACAAAAGCAAGGTTTCTTGAACACTAGGCCAACTGACTTTTCTTGAATCTCAAGTTGTCAACATCGACTTTCTTCCCCAACTGAACATGACTTCTCGAAGACCAGGCCAATGGAGTTTTCTTGACATCCGTCTGCTAACTTGCTCAACTGAAAGACTGAACGCGTTGCACGACAACCGTTTTATCCTCAATGCCAAGTCCACTGGGCACTAGTAATTCAAAATATTCACGAAATATCCACGAAGATATGTTGAAGACAATAAACCACTTTTAAAAAAATAATTACTTGAATACAAAGATAACAATAATTCAACATTGGAACGAGTCGCTTGGCAATTCATACCTATTGAATGCATTCATCCAAAGCCCACAAGATGCAATCTGATTGGATGATAAAATGCGCATGCACTGAATAACTAAAATACCAATAATTCACAAGAAACTCTCAGGAATTCTGCAGTTGAAAGGTTTAACATATACACGTGTAATTTTGAATAATGTTGTGCACCATTGTGATTTTGCAAAATTTCTTTGATTCTACCTACGAAATTATCAAATGCATTTGAATAATAATAACAAAATAATAAAATGCAAATTCGATTCTAAATAATTCTCAGTAACTCTTGGGAGATTTCAAACAATTATTAAACATAACATCAGCTAGTTCACTTTTTCCTAATTATCACTGGTATTTTTGGGTGGATAATATAAAATTATATTCTGCGTCATATTTCATGCCGCATAACATTGGTTCGAGCCAAACATCGCTAGTTTTTAAACAGTAAATATGCTGTTCTCCTAAGTTCAAAAACATTAAAATTAACATACTATCCTGATTTTACTATGATCATAGTTGTGCACAAACAGCTGGCTCCAAATACCACTGTATCATCACCATTCTTCTACCTTTCTATTTATGACGTCTGACAGCTTGGTGGCAGTTTGCAGGATCTCCTCCGCAATTTCCTTGAACGTCGTTGAAAATAGATCTTCTCGCAGTGTCTCCTTGAAATGATCTGGGTTGTACTCGAGCGAGATGTCGCAAAACTTTCTGGGCAAGGCCAGATCTTTGCCACGGTGTTCCACTCCGGTGACAACCAACGCGTCGAAGTTCTTCTTTTTCAACGCGTCGATTTCTTTGCGCTCCAGAACCATCGATGTGAACACCCTGTTCTCTTTCGGATATTCCGGGAGAAATTCTGGCTTCCCTGCGGATAAATTGGAAAAAGGGAATTAACATACAAATGATACAAGTAAAAGTAGGCAGCAAAAGGCAAGTTATTCTAATCGGGTATTCTCTAGCAGTGGGTGGACGGTGTGGGGAAGGGGGTGGGAGAGATTAGGTTAAAAAGGAGGATGGGAGTACATGAGAGACGTAAACGACAGCGCCTTCAAAAGGGAAATGAAGAAATACTGTAAAAAGAGACAAGAGAGAGATGAGGGGGGAGGGTTAGAGATGTTAAGTTGTTCTCCATCGCAGATGTTGCCAGTATTCATAGGAGGGTAATATTCCAGTGAAAATTATCAAACACATAGCTCAAGCTTACCTGCTTTGACATTGAAAATCTGTTTACTATCTGTTGGTACAATGGTCTTGTACAATTTCGAATCCGGATGTACAGTATCTTTTGTGATGACGTTCACTCTGAAATCATGCTGGCGCATGAGTTCCTTATTGGCCGTTGGCACCTTACCATGGAGCACATTGCCACAGGCCCATTTCAAGGCGCGCTCAGTGACCTCTGTGACTTTTAAGTCGTTACCAACTTGTGCTATGACTTCGTAGCTTGTCGATGGCACACTGTGCACTTTCCACGGGCCTTTCAGCCTGGCCATGTAGCCGTTTGTACCATGTACAAAGCCACACTCGCGTAACGAATCGACGAATATTTGCCTACAAGCGGCAACTGTATTCGGTGAAGAGCTGTTGCGTTCGAGAATGCCAGGACAGAATGCAGACGTCACAGTACTCTTCTTTTTGTTATTACGCGAAAAACTTTTCATTTTAGCCCCACCAGAAGCCTTCTTTAGATTGGTTTTAGCAAAACTTTTCACGCTATCATCCTCTGATTTCTTGGGTTGTGGCCCAGTGAATTCCCCTCGCTCCCAGTTGCGCCGGTTTCGACGGTTCTTCTCAACTTTCTGTTCCAGCATGCCAAGCGATTCGGCCGGCTGAGATGGAGGAAAGCTCCTAGAAATCTCCACTGTATAAAAGCTCCCAAACACGACTGATATTTTCATCGAATCTGAATGCAAAGTAGAAATCATTAGTACAGCGACTGTGGTTATTGTTATAACACGTTGAAGCTAATTCTATAGCCGAGGACCTCAGTGAACTGGGCTCTCAGAGAAATGAGTGATTTTCAAAGCTGATAATCATCACTAACTCAAGCGCGAAGCAAGGCTTAATGCAAGGGGGAGTAAAGGGAGACAGGGGAATGACCTAAAACGGCACAGTACATTAAGGCACGACACTAGCACTTCCAGGCACGCCTGTTTCATTGAGACGTTGTACCAGATCTATTATTGATTAGGACGCTGGAGTGAAAACATCATCAGACATCAAAAGCATGCCTCAAATGAAATTGTTTTCCAGAAAGTTCTTCAAGTTTGACTCTCAATGTCTAGACATCCCATTAGGTTGAATAAATTCATATTTACTTCGTGATGTTTCAAACACCAAGCTTTGAAGCAGTGTAAAATAGGTTCATACGATTTAACAGCACGTACCAAGTAGGGCCTTATTTTTCATCGGAAATTTCCTCATTTGTTCACCAATTAGTTCGCTTAGCTTGTTAACTGCTCCATCCATCCAATCGTTCTCCGATTGGCTGCTCAAAACGAGGTTGTGTCTCTCTCTAAGGCGATGTAATATATTGTACGGGCCAGGGCTTGGCTCAAATTTTACCTGCAATGTACAACGGTGAAACTCAACATGAGTGGCTGGCTGGAGGACAATGTAAATGCTATACAGCAGAAAAGAGGAAATAAAGGGACAAGGAAGAAGGCAGTGGAAAATAAGAAAAAATTGAGGACATTGGTAAAGAGGGAAAACAAGAATAAAAGAAAAGATATAAGAAGGAAAACGGGGGAAGAGAGGGGTAGGAGGGAGGAAAGAGAGGGTGGGAGGGAGGAAAGAGAGGACCAAAGTAAACAGAAAATGACCCAATACTGAATATTAGCCAATGAAAAACAACACACCATTGTGTCAGAAGACGTTGCTTCCCTTGTCATCAGCATTGTTGCTCCTTCCATGAAATATCTCGATGTCTTTTTGGGCAGTCTTCCCAACTTCAGAGCTTTATTAGTCACGGAAAGGTTGTGCAGTTCCTCTTTCAACTTCATGATGGCAGCACGTGTACCGGTGGCTTTCATGAGAAGAGATCGCCCGTCCTGGGGCGTAATTTCCACCCGGGCACCGGTCAGAGACGAGAGCATTGCAGCGTGAAACGACGACGCGCTGCCTATGGCATTCGACAGCGCGTATTTGAGTTTCTTTGATAGATCTGTTTGGTTGCTGTTCACGTCTCGTGCGTACGATAGCATCGTGTAAACATTGCGTGTGGCCAGTATCGTGTGCAGGCCGTTCATGCAGTGTGTGGCGATTAACTCAGTTATCTGGTGAATAGAAAGTACAGAATAACACGACATCGCTAAGCCAACACAACAAACATGTACGATACAGTCAAGCCTCGATATACAATTACTTTTCAACCAGAATACCTCAATGTGAGAAATATTTACTCCTCTGTTTGCTTCGGAATGTGTCAAGTTCGAGCCTCGGCAACTCATCAACAACGAAAGGTAACTTGGTGCTCGAGAAATAGCCTTGCAATAATTGCACGTTCTTGGATTGAACATCAACATTATGAACTCACTGATTAATAAAGACTTCATCTGGTCCTTTTGAATTGGCCCTTGGTTGAACGAACCCCCAACACAAAGAAACATGACTTGTTCACTGAATCGTCTATAAGCTCGCTTAATCGTGATCTTTCTGTACATTGAACTTGACTACATTGTACTACCATGAGCAAGTAAGTCAGATCTGTTCATACTGACCTTTGCGTCCAATTGCACATTTGGGATGTCTGGTCTGGGCCAAACGAGTTCAATATCTCCCTTCAATGCAACACCACGTCTGAAAAATGTGGTCAACATGTCTCCAAGTTCAATCTTTTCTTCGTTCGAGCAATCCATAACCACCTTTATCAGCTCGCAAATCTTGTAATATTGCATATTCTAAACAAAAATAGTCGACTTTACCGTGATGAAAAGAGAATAGTATTACAGTTAATCTTACATATCGCCAACTGATGAAAAAATAAGGACCAATTTGTTTGTGTTTGGAATGCGAAGAATGCGACTTTAAACTACCATACTCCGTCGATTAAACACCCTCCCTCGAATAGATGCCCCGTAAAAATTGCTGCAATTAACAATCGTACGTTTAATCGAGGAATTACGACCACGCGTCACAAAAACAGCATGGAAAAAGTCCATGTATGACGAAATTGATGAAATGAGAAATTCAATTACTCACAGATCCCTTGGTGGCATGGTTCTTCATTGCTCGCAATACATTCTCATCCTCGTTGAACCGCATCAGGTGTATAAGAAGAATATAGAATTCGGCGGTGGCAATGACGCATTCGTTGTTCTCCGCCGATTTGACCATTCCCACACATCTCGCCCACCTCACGAGAATCCACAAAAGTGGATACACCATCGGCCTTGATTTATACAGCGCTTGCACAAAGCTCGTCTTCAGCTCGCCAACTTTGTTCATGATGGTAACGTCAACGCACGTCGTTCGGGCTTCATCTCCAACCGTGATGGATATGAGCGGGACTTTAGCATCTAGCTTGTGCTTTTTCGTGTTGGCGATCTTGTCCAGCGCTGCCGAGATGACGGTCTCGAGGAAGTGCCTGCTGACAGCTGCCTCGCTCAAATTCGCACCTGCCCAAAATTTGCCATTATCACAAAGCAAATCAACTTAAAAATCAACGTTAACGATACTTGCACCCCCTGGAATCTGTAGCTACGGTATTTGATATAACAGAATCTGATCTACTCTTGATAAGTAACAGTGGAGAATAAGTTACTGACAGAAACGTCATCCTGCTCCCTTGACGTCGTAGTACAATGTATTACATAATTTAAATATTGATCCCATCATGCATTGGGGTCACGAGGATGCTTCTTACGATCGGGTGGGGCTTGCTCCTCCTTGCCCCCCCCCCATTACCAGCCCCACTGCCTTCAAGATTTGTAATATTAAACTTCCAATGCATTTTTAGATAACAAGCAGACCTCGTATTGAAATTGAGACTACTATCTTACCATCACTAGGTCCCCATTTGTCCATTGCTTTTCTTAGCGGCTTTATGGAAATATCCAAGTCCGATTCTGGTTCACAAAGGTACATGGAAACAGAACCATATGATCTCACGGAAAAAGCATTGCGCCCTGTTGCACGATTGATCTCAGCTTCCACGCATCGGCGGGCATTCTCTTTGGTATTAATCGACGACTCGAGTCTCATGCGCGAGTCTAGAAATTCTTTACACACTGTCTCACCGACGGACAAGCAAACCATGTTCGGTCTTTCAATCAGTCTCAGCTGTTTAACATTTTTCATCGAGCACAAATGATCGCCGACCAACCAGGCGAAGCTGCGCAGACGCACTTTTATCTGCACCTGTGTAGGATATATATTGTATAGTTAGCTTTCATTAGCTTAATTCCGTCAATTTTAAATTTATTATTATTATTATTATTATTATTATTATTATTATTATTATTATTATTATTATTTTCAAAGCTTTCGCACAGGTTGTTGGTATTGCCGAATATTTTCCTCTTGGGCGAGCCACAACTATTATTATTATTATTATTATTATTATTATTATTATTATTATTATGCAAATGCAACTTAACAAGCATGTAGCTGAGGGTGTCAATAAAATAAACCCATACTATAATTCCATGCAACATGCATACATACTTCTTTCATCAGCGATTTGTCGTAGGCAACTCGGTACCATGCCGAGGCCTTTCTTGTGGTCTCTTCATCAGTACACACGTCTCGGAAAAACTCGTTTCTGAATCTCTTCACCAGGGCATCATAGCACGCGGCCAGAGCCTTCGAAGCGGCGCCTCTGTCTGCATTGAGCAGCGTGTTCCACTTGATGGGCCTAGCCAGAATAACCTCCGACTCTCGTTTCAAGTAAAACCGCACCATCAATGCTTTGAAAGACTTTGTGTAGGCTTTGTATTGCTCTATGGCGTCTCGGATGTACGCTTTATTGCCGTCAACGACAAGGTCCAAGTCACAGTCGAGCCTTGTAAAGATAAACAGAACAAGTGAAACAAGAACTCGTGATTCGCATGAAAGTATTATTATGAAGATGCTGATTTGATTACGTGTATCTTGGTACCACAAGACATACAATTAACATAGCGTAGCGACACACCATGTCCTATATCCATATCTCAATTTCGTCTCTTTCCCTGGTTCCTCCATTCTCCCAATTCTCACCCCCATTCTCTCACCTTGGATGAGAGTTGAGACCTGGATCTCATTTACTATTCCCCCTCCATCCCTCCCTCTTCTTACGTTCTTCCCTCAACTCCCCTCTAGTGTAATAACTGTTTACAATAAGTTTACCTCTTCTTCTCTGTGGACAATTCAAAATCAAACATCAGCGATCGGCAGCGGCGATAGAGCTTTCCGATGAGCTTTTCAGAAATATATGTAGGCCCTTTTTTCTCCATAAAGTCTGGATAGCCTTTTGATTTCACACTAAAAGAAACAACAAGCAATGACATCAGCGAGGTATGTCAAAGACACATCTCAAATAGTTAAGCAGGATGGATTATCGATGTCCACGGAGTCGAAAGACACGCATGAAACATTGTGGTATCAGAAATCGATGCATTCAAACTTAACGGTAGTCAGTTTATCAAGACAATTAGGTAGAGAGCAAACCATAGTCGAGGATAAGCTTCAGTTGTAACTTACGTTCTAATTGCATCTATAGGTACCATGGGCGTTATACCAGTCTTGGGAAAGTCTACCGCCTGCGACTGAGACTCGGCCAGTGACATTGCAAGCGGATCACAAGCCCCATCTGGCAACATGTCACAAAGGGCCAGATGCATGTGTGCGACTCGTCCTGCAAATAGACATGAACATTATACTACACCTTACAAATTGCAAGATTAAAATAATTGCAAATTTGTCCCTTTACCCATGAGAGGCTGAGCAGCGAGCAATTTCTTACATACATAAAATTGCTCCTCGTATTCCCAGGTCCCAGGCTTCAAGGTGAAAATTGTCAAACGGGGCGTTCGTTCTACTGCGCAATTGTCTAATCAAATCAACAATACATACCCAAAGAATCGTTAGCAATGACTCTTTTGTACAAATCAGCAAACAGATATTGTTGGTGGGTCGTATCGTAATCCTTTGGAGCTCCATTGGCCAGAGCAGCATAGTCTAGAGGCTTTGGCCATGTCATAAAAGGCGGAATGAACCTTGGATCCCAAACAACTGCAAACTCGTCGCCGTCCAAATCACCGCCACTGCACTGCGCTGGCAATGAACTGCGACATCTTCTCGTTGGCATGACGACGACATTCATCAACTGCGCAAGAGCAGTCTGATTGACGGCTGTCACTAATCGCAAATCTCCCGGATGCAGACACGGGTTCCGGTAAATCAGCACCCTTCCAATGATAACCTTAGAGGGAGAGCGTTCATCCTCCTTGATTTGTACGAATATCTCATCGTCTTGCAGGAGTCCAACCGGATCAGCCACACCCATTAACAGACACGCCTTCTCCACTGGGATTCTTGTCTTGAAACGCAACTCTGTCACAGCCAGTCTGTAAGCTAGGGAGCAAAAACAGGTTCTGGTACAACTAATCAATACGATTGGCTTTCTATCTTTCCCTACAATTTTAAATAGCTCCTAACAAGTGCATTTGATATTAAAATCATTGCAATTTGTCCACGTCAAACAATGAGTAAGCTGCATCGCACGTTCATACAGACAGACTGATGGAAAGTAAGACGGATATTGCAAACAACTGGTATAAACTCGTGTTGAAAAAAGCAACCAACCTGTCTGAAGGAGGCTAAACCAATATGGTTCGCTGAGAATATCATATCCACTAGAGACGATCCGCTCGAGCAGAGGCTTGGGCATGTATTGCATGAGAGCGAGGCAAGCGGATTTCGTGTCCTCAAAAATTCCCGCCGCGTCGCATATTGCTTTCTCGTGCATTTCGGTAATGGTATTCTCTATCGACCATTCAGTCTCGCTGGCGAACTTGGCGTTTATTGATGTGAGCAAGGTGATCACTTCGCGATTCAGAAAGAGGTTGTTATAGCGTGCTGTGCTTACGACGCACAACATCTCATCCGATGATTTGAATTTTAGCATCGAAGGCCGATACTGAATCATCCAGTGCTTTCGTCTTCGTTCATCGCTGCCATCGTCAAATCGCAGAGTAGGATTGTCGCTGTTCTCGCCATAGTCGCTATTGTCACAATCATCATCAACAACGACGACTCCTTTGACGCCAGCTTTTCGTATCTGAAATGCCGATGGGCAAGGGCCTTCCACGCCAAGCTCCTCCGCAATTTTAATGGCAAAAGATCTTTTTATCTTTCCTGTTCAAACGAGAGAGCAAGTGCCAGTAACTTCAAGATTTCATACATAGAACTCCTGAAGTATTTATTCAGATCAAAACTAAATCTATCTGACCTTTCGAAAACCTCCAAAATACTAGTCTTAAAGGAAAGGTCAAGCCTAGGCCTACAGTAAGCCCACCTGCCTAAAAAACCATTTTTATAAGAACCTTTAAGCTAAAATTTCTTCTCAAAACAATAAAAAACAATAGCCTGTTGTCTTTGAACAATAAGCCGGACGTGAAATCTTTAGGTTCTTATATGTGAGTTTTTACTGCAGCTACTTCACGCTATACGAGACTAAAAATACTGCAAATTAAATTCATAAAACTAAGAGGAAGTTGATGCTTCTTCCTCCTAACTTTACGCAACATACCGCAGCCATCGGTGACGATATCTCCATTTAAAGCTTTGACGTCATCGTGACAACTCACATCTTGAGGGTGCAACAATTTCACGGGTTTATCTGCACTGCAAAACAAACCGAGTCGACTGAGGTACTTGGCAGTCGACGTAAACTCACATTCATTCTCCACTATCTTGCTACGCAGTATCTTGACCTTTGAAGATACAAAGATATAAACAGCGACAATAAGATGAGACAAGAACAACATGATAACGAAGCCCAACATTGATTAATAAAGATATGCATGGCTTGAAGCAGTGAACAGGGCAAAGTCCATTATTCATTGCAAATATGTTTTTATACTGATCGATACGATATTTGGATCGCCTGTTGTGTACATCGAAAGTGAAGTCAAAACGAAATCATTATTTTATTAAGAGTTAGCTAGTTGGAGCTATCAACTACAGCTGCAAAACAATGCAGTAGAACTTGAGTAAAAAGGTGAATAAGTGGAAACTCCAAGGTAAATTTCATGATGAAGTAGTTAAAGGAAAAACATGTTCACCAAGAAAGAAAGATGACTCTACTGCACATGCGTACATACCTCTTCGTACGTTTCTGCGGCAACAAAATACGCTTTGTGGTCCCTCATCTGACTGGCACTTGCGCAGAAAAACCAGTAATGTTTTGAGATCTCAAAACCATTTTTCATAATCATTTCTATTCGACGCAAAATCATGCTGTCGGCTTCTTGCATCTTCTGCAACTGCTCATCGCGAAACAAAACAACAATGAACTCATACTTGTCGCCATAGTTTCGAAGCATGCGGTTCGAGGCAATCGGTAATGCGGGCATGCATATGACCCTGGACGGAGTGACGACAACGCGTTTTATCAAGATATGGTTGGCGGGAATCGGAACTTCGATTAACGAGCGTGCCGCGGGCGAAAGTTTCTTCACGTTTCGTTTGGCTTTTTTAAAAGCTTCTTTGACGTCGAACCAGTAGCAGCCGCCATTGGATAGGGTTAATACCTGCTCTAGCGCATGCTCGAACACGTCTGGAAAAACAATAGGAAAAATAAAGTACGCAAAAACTGTTGGGAAATTCATTTTTTTCTTCACAAATGAAAAACAATGAATGACCAGAAATAAACAAACATGTATTTGTTTGTAAATGAAGGCCTCGGGAAATTCTGGAAATTTAACTCTATGCAAGAGATGACTCTCTATAATGTCCTCCTAAACTAGGCCCAATATATGTCCGCTATAAAGGGGTTCTTGTATAATGACAAATGAAGGACACATACCGAGCTTGCTGTCCTCCCCTTCTATAGAGACCAGCTTCTCGTGCAAGTAGATACTATCTTCCAAAAGCAAGCAGATGTTCCGCTTGCTCTCAAGGATCCGCAGCTTCCACAAAATCCGCATGATCTGCTCGGACGCAAGACCGGACCGCGTTAAACTGATCCGCAACCGGTGCAGTTCGTCCTTCTTCTCCAGTGCAAACTTGTGAACAACCCGGGTATCAAATACAGGGACGGGTAGACAGCACGAGTTAGAGAGCATACGATGTAGCATACCCCACGTGCTCTTATCAAAGGCTATCGCCACAACAGGGCAGTCTGCAATGGCGTCCAACAAAGCATGGCCTTGAGTAATGCGTAAAGATTCGTTCATCATTGGTGTTGAGGTCAAGGGAAGGTACAAACAAGGGGTATTGTCATCAAAGGACATCAGCGCAAAGTTGTAGATATCAGTCAAGGCTATTGTCATAATTGGGCAAGAATATCGGTAACGAAAGTCAATTTCAATCCACTTAGAAATGAATTTTATCGACGAAACAGTCGGGATCATGTTTTCAGCAAAATCGAATTGGTCATGAATCACCGTAGCATCGAAAACGCTTGACACTTCAAACACTTGCCAACTGTTGAATCGGCCAAACTCAATACGTCTGGGTGTATAGAGGTTCATTTGTTGTTGTTCATCTGTGTTGTCACCAATGGGTAATCTGTTACTGCAGTGTGTGATTCGCGACCACACCTGTAACAGCAGGAAGTCAGAAGAGTCGGAGACCTTGAAATTCCAGACCTTGCACATCTCTTCGTAGGCCTTTAAAACGTTGCAGCCAAATTGGTTCTGCAAACTGACCAGCAGTGAACGATCCTGTTCGGTGAAGACCCCGTACACACCGGACGCTTCGGATGCGACGCGCTCCTCCACGAATACGCGCTGCACCTTGAAGCTGTCGAACTGCTCGAGTTCTTCGACCAGCTTGTCGCTGAGAATGAGCTCCTGCTGGCCACAAAGTCTGACCAGGAACTGAAAAGTCGCCGTGTCCTTTATACCTGTGAAAACAAAGGAAAAGTATGGTCATAAAAAGACCCTCTGGGTCGGTGGAGTGGCAAAGCGCTTTTCCATTCCTGACATACTCTAGTCATTATGCAATAGTCTCCCATTTAAAACACCAGGCTCTTTCAAAGTACTACCCTTTCAAAATATCGACATGATCCCATTAAGAAGTGTTTTTGGACGACTTTCAAGTTCTTGATATTCCGTTGAAAAAGCGTACGGTGGCGTCGTTATCAAAAGAGAGCTCCTCGCAGCATAAGGGCAGATTTGGTGCATTGTAGAGCATGCAAGTGCAAATAGTTTAAGCAGATAAATAATAATACATACTTGGCTTCTCAGACACGGTTTGCCCCGATGCTTCAGATATGCTTCCATTTCCGACCTCACCAAAATCAACATCATCATCATCTCGTTTTAGCTCGGCTATAATTTCCCTCGATAATTCAGTGGGAATCCTATGAGAGGCACCTTCGTTATTGACCAGGAAGCGTAGCAGTTCTTCCTGCTTCTCCAATTCAACGACTGACCGCTGCTGTGACTCTTCAATGAAAACCAAGTAGCGGCTGTTGGTACTCCGCGCACGGCCGCGGCTCTGGATGAAGCTGATCAGGGTGTTCGGGCCTAAAAGCAAACAAAAAAAGCATGCAAATTCCAAAAAAAAAAAACAAACTGCCTCCAACGAACATAGCGCAGCAAGAACGATTAGAGTAGAATTATACGCTATTAAACATTTGTGGACATGGAAGAGTGCATTGGAATACTGGAAGAGAACAAACATTTGTTACCCATTCTCCAAAGATCGCTATGTGGAACTCACTTTACCAACCAGGACCCAATGTATTGGAAGCTCACTCAAGACGCTCAGTAGATGAGCTATGATAAATCTCTATGCCTACCGGAATAGCGAATGACCATGTTGCATTGAGCCACATCAAGGCCCTCTTCCAGGACAGACGTGGAGACAATCAACCTGGTCGTGCCATCTCGAAATTCCTTCAAAACCTGTTGTTGTTCATCTTCCCAGTCCATGCCGTAGTAACCGCCGTGACCAAACATCTTTCTGGTGTTCAGATCCGGAAACCTGCTGGTTAAGTGAGAGGCAAGTATATCCGCGCCCGTCTGAGTCCGAACAAAAACGATTGTGCGCGTATCGGTTGTGCAGTTTTGCAGAATCTCCTCCAATTCGCTCAGACGTGACGGCACGTCCATGCGATCGGTGTATTTCTCTTTGAGCTCACGCATATCATCAGGCAGTTGTAGGACACCCGAGAGCACTCGTACCGCGTACTGGACGCCAATCAGTTCGCAGACCTCGATGGAGTCAATAAGTAAGATTATAGATTTGGTGACATCTCCCAGCTCTTTGTTGTCAACATACTCCTGCTGTATGGCTCTGATCTCCCCTTTCAACTGATACAGTGCATATGCTGTCTTTGTGATCGAGACCGGAAATACATCGCAACCTGGTATTATCCGGCTGAGTTGATCAGATTTCGACCGGATAATTTTCATGGCGTCAAATTTGAACCGGATCTGCAGCTCATCATTTGAATACGTGACCTGAAGAGAAGCAATGAAGAAAATAAACTTTAAGCGAAATGAATAATTTTGTCAAAGATGGATTTTTAAAGTAAAAAGTTTGGCGTTTTCGCCTTTAGTAACATAAGTTATTTAGGTTTTCAGCCATCTACATCTAGGGTTCTTATTAAGCGGTCCATTGTAAAAAAAGCGCAGTTAACGTATAACATTACAGACCTGTTCCGGTTTCGTATTCAGGTTTTCCGTGTTCGGGTAAAAAAATGAGCTACCGAGGAACTGCGCGCGAAACTTTCGCAGCTTGTTTCTGCCTTTCACTTGATTTTCCGCTTTGAATGGCGAAGCAGTTAGGCCTAACACTCGCGGTCGCCTGGTCTTTGGCAGTTGGGCAATCTTGTCGAGAATTTTGGCATAAACATGGCCGCCGGTTGCATGGTGACACTCGTCAAATACAATCACACTGAAATCATCAATCTGGAAAACATTCAGACAGAAATAGCTACAGTGAACACCCGCATATAAAAACCAGTGAATTAAGAACCTTCCAGGCTGAAATCCTTGCTCAAAACAATAGAAAAGACAATAGGCTATTGTATTTTAACAACAGGCTGGATGCAGAATTCACAGGTTCTTATACGCGGGTGTTTACAGTACGAGCAAATGATATAAATACGCATGCGTATTGACTCACAATCCCACAATTAGAAAACCTGTGTACACAATTCCACATAAATATTTTTACGTATCTATATTTATCGGTGGCGAGTGTCCAGGCAGATGTCACTGGATATATATGAACAGACCGGCACTGTTGGCGCTCGTCACCCCGGTGTACCAACAGAGTTAGTAGTTGAGTACGATCGGTTGATGGTTTTTCGGCATTTCTGCCGAAAAAACTATCCTGAACGGAAAGACGAAAAGTCCCGGTACGCCGGGGATCTACTTTCTCTTGTAGATCCTCGGCGTACCAGCCCTCATTTAATTTCAACTCCACTTCAACTCAACTTCAAGTGGAGCTCAGTGGAATCGATCCGCGACTCCAAGAGCGGCAAGCACAAGTGCCAACCACTTCGCCACAAGAGTTGAACTAACAATAATGCTAATACTAAATGGTCCATTTTGGATTCGCACGAAAATCTATAAAACCGGTATCAATTTGTTTCGTGCAAAGAATTTTAGGGATATTATACGTTATTAACACAGCATATAGATACGTATGGTGTATACATGTATGCAGAAGGATGTATAGAATACCTGAATGCATTTTTGATTGATGAGTTCATTGAAGCAGCCAGCAGTGATAACCAAAACATCAAACGTTCCATCGTGAAGCTGTTTCATGCGTCGTTCGGTGCGATTCTCACCACATATGCAACATACTCGAAGGCCCGTGTCGTCCATGATGGCACGGCCCTGTTGGAAAACTAAGGGAATGCGATCGACGAGCATGAGCGTCATGCGATGCGGATTTAACTGTTTCATCCTTGACATGACCATGGATGCAATCAATGTCTTTCCTGGGGTGGAAGAAACGGCAACGTAAGCTATGAGGCGCCGTGCTACATAGTGGTAGGGGCAGGAGAAAAAGCAAGAGCAAGAGAAAAAGCAAGGGCAAGAGAAAAAGCAAGGGCAAGAGAAAAGCAAGGGCAAGAGAAAAAGCAAGAGCAAAGAAAGAGCAAGGGCAAGAGAAAAAGCAAGGACAAGGAGAGAAACAAGAGCAAGAGCAGAAGCAAGGGCAAGGACAGAAACAAGAGCAGAAGCAAGGGCAAGGACAGATACAAGAGCAAGAGCAGAAGCAAGGGCAAGGACAGAAACAAGAGCGAGAGCAGAAGCAAGGACAAGGAGAGAAACAGGAGCGAGAGCAGAAGCAAGGGCAGTGGAGGTAAACTGAAGTACAGCAAATATCGAGTTAAACAAGGTGAAAGCCTACCAAGCCCGGTGTCCAGTATAACAACCAGGTCTCTTTGAAGTGCTTCAACGTAGGCTTCCACTTGATAAGACCTTGCCTTCTTCTCTGGCGTCAAGGAATACCATTCGAAATCGTGTAATCGGTTGCTTTGACACGGAAACTTTATCGAGTCTGGTCTTGTTGGCTCTCTTCGCAGATTCGATAGTGAGCTGCCACCAGGATCGGGAAATCTTTGCCCGAAAAAGTTCTCCTCGTTTCTTTTTTCAATCTGAGAGAACTGAGTACAAACTTCAGACCATTTTCTCTTGGCTGAAAACCTGCAGCCAATAAGAATGACGTTGCTCAAGCCAAACGCCACAAACCGTGTCCCACGCGGACCAAATGGCACATCGACACCGATGTTTTCCAAGCACTTCTTGCATTTCACTCGCACCTTCTTTTTTGACTCTCTGACTATGACCAGCGATCGCTCCTCGACGCCCGCGCGTCTTTCCGGCTTTAAAGCGAAGTGGATGTCATTTGGTCCCTTGAAAAAAGAGAATAAATCCGTGGCATCGGCAACATAACTCTCGCATTCTCTGCACTGCATACTTCCTCAAGGCGGTTTCCTTGTCAATGACTTCAACTATGCTCTAGGCTCTGACTTTGATTCTGTTTTCCCCTTTTACTTCAACTTTCTTTTCAGCTTTGGTTCTCTGATTCTGACTCTGCTTTCGAATGCGACTTCAATTTTGATTTCTTCAGCTGTTAGCAATACATGAAATAGCAAAAATAATGTCATGGAATCTCCATCATGAACAAACACCCCCATTCATATAACAAACTTCTTGGTGCAGGAATAACAATCAAATTAAATACATGCTCTTTTTAGAGGGTCATAGAACCAATTTCCCACTGGGTAAAGAACTTCCGTTATACCAAATATCTTCGTGCTTCTTACAATGTTCTTCGTATCGTGAATGCGACTACGCGCTTGTTTTTTATAAGAAAACGTCTTTAAAAATTAGTACTCAACTTTCAGACGTACATATGTTGACTTAGACTTGTAGATGTAACAATGCGATTCTCATAAAATTCTCAGAATGTCTGGCCTAAATTTTTTGTTTTGAATCAAAGAGACTCGTTCAAAATATACATTCTTTCACAACAATGGCTACAAAAATGCTCTCTGCCTGGCTTGAATTTAATTAAATCGATCAAATCGACAATAAAAACATCTACGAAGTCTGCACTTACCTCCCTTCATTAAAATCTCCCATTAAACGACTTCGCG